>CAIGRH010074569.1:0-12206 GCA_903798295.1 Fraxinus nigra
TGGAGATGGCAAGAAGCATGTTGGTTGAGAAGGATTTGCCCAAGAAATTCTGGGCTAAGGCTGTGTATACATCAGTCTATTTGCAAAATAGATTGTCAACTAAAGCTATGAAAGGCAAGACTCCAGTTGAGGCTTGGAATGGTGTGGAACCTACAGCAAAACACAAGTGTTTAGATCTTTATGCTATATTCATGTTCCAGATCAAAGGAGGAGCAAGTTAGATAATAAGGTTGTGAAAGGGATCTTCCTTGGCTATAGTTCTCAGTCAAAGGGCTATAGAGTATACAATCTGGAAACTGAGAAAATTATAGCTTCAAGAGACATCAAAGTTGATGAAAATGCCAAGTGGAATTGGGAAGAAGTTAAATCACAGCAACCTTCAGTTCTTGTGCCTATGGTGCAGCAAAATACTCCAATGATAGAACCTGAAGTTCAGCCACCAGTAATGGAGTCTAGTGCTTCAAATGATGGACCATCTGAGTCCACTTCCAGTTCTAGTCCACCTCCTAGAGGAACTAGACCTTTGAATGAAGTTTATGAAAGATGATATATGGCTATTGCTGAGCCAAACAACTATGAAGAAGCTGCTAAGTATCCTGAATGGGTTGAAGCCATGGAAGAGAAAATGAAAATGATACAGAAAAATGAGACTTGGATACTAGTGCCCAGACCAACTAATAAAAAGATAATTGGAGTGAAGTGGATTTACAAAGCCAAAGTAACTCCAGATGGCTCGATCTACAAGTACAAAGCTAGACTTGTAGCTAAAGGATTTGCTCAAGAAAGTGGAGTGGATTACTTTGAAACTTTTGCTCCTGTTGCAAGACATGATACAATCAGATTACTTATTGCATTGNTTGAAGCCATGGAAGAGAAAATGAGGATGATTCAGAAAAATTAGACTTGGATGATGGTGCCAAGACCAACTGATAAAAAGGTAATTGGAGTGAAGTGGATTTACAAAGCCAAAGTAAATCCAGATGGCTCGATCTAAAAGTACAAAGCCAGACTCGATCTAAAAGTACAAAGCCAGACTTGTAGCTAAAGGATTTGCTCAAGAAAGTGGAGTGGATTACTTCGAAACCTTTGCTCTAGTTGCAAGACATGATACAATCAGATTGCTGATTGCATTGGCATCTCAAAAGAAGTGGAAAATACATTAGTTGGATATTAAATCAGCTTTCCTCAATGGTGAACTCGAAGAAGATGTTTTTGTAGAAAAACTTGATGGCTTTATCTCAGGATTAGTTCCTGATCATGTGTTCAAGCTAAGGAAAGCTTTGTATGGATTGAAGCAAGCCCCAAGAACTTGGTACAACAGAATTGATGGTTACTTGTGTAAAAATGGATTCCAAAGAAGTGAAAGTGAGCACACATTCTAAGTAAAATCAGATCTTCATTCAAATGTTTTGATCATCTTATTGTATGTGGATGATTTGTTGATCACTGGAAACAATGTAGAGCTAATTCATTCATTCAAACTTGAACTTGAGAAGGAAATGAAGTATTTTCTTGGAATCGAGATTGAACAGAGATCTAATGGAATTTTTGTTTCACAACACAAGTATGCAGTTGATATCTTGAGGAGGTTTAAAATGATGGATTGCAAGCCAGTTGACACTCTATAGCAGTGAATACGAAGCTATCAAAGGATGATGGTGATCAGCCAACAATTGAGAAGAATTATAGAAGTCTTGTGGGAAGCTTGTTGTACCTAACTTCAACAAGACCTGATCTAATGTTTGCTGCAAGTCTACTGTCCAGATTCATGTCCANATGGAATTTTTGTTTCACAACACAAGTATGCAGTTGATATCTTGAGGAGGTTTAAAATGATGGATTGCAAGCCAGTTGACACTCTATAGCAGTGAATACGAAGCTATCAAAGGATGATGGTGATCAGCCAACAATTGAGAAGAATTATAGAAGTCTTGTGGGAAGCTTGTTGTACCTAACTTCAACAAGACCTGATCTAATGTTTGCTGCAAGTCTACTGTCCAGATTCATGTCCAATCCATCACAAACTCATTTTACTACTGCCAAACGAGTCCTCAGATACATCAGAGGAACCCTCAATCATGGAATCTAGTTTGAAGGAGGAGCTGGATCAGATTTAATTAGCTATTCAGACAACGATTGGGCCGGTTCAATGGATGATATGAAGAGAACATCTGGGTATTTGTTTACTCTGGGATCTGGTGCATTCAATTGGAACTCAAAGAAGCAAGATATTGTGGCTCAATCGACAGCGGAAGCAGAGTATGTGGCTGCATCATCAGTTGCAAATTAGGCGGTTTGGCTGAGGAAAATTTTGAATGATTTGCATCAAGTTCAAGCCAATCCTACTTCAATTTTAGTTGACAATCAGTCTGCTATTGCCTTGGCCAAAAATCCAGTTAATCATGGAAGGACAAAGCATATTAAAGTCAAGTTTCACGCAATCAGGAAAGCTGAGAAAGAAGGTGAAGTTCACTTGCAATATTGTCCTTCACAAGTCCAGTTAGCAGATCTGTTTACCAAGCCACTTGCAAAGGATCGTTTTGAGGAACTGAAGCATCAAATTGGAGTCTTAAATAAAAGCTTCAAGGAGGAGATTGAAGGATAATGTGAAGACTTTTATTTAAACTCTAGTTAGGTTAATATTTTTGTCTACAACAAAGTTATACCAGCTGTCATTAGGCTACTGTAGCTAATGTTATTAAGTATTTTAATATTCTGATGTAATCTCTTTTGTATCTTGATATATGGTGTATTGCTGGGCTCGATGAATAGAGAATCAATTAAGAAAATTTCAGTTTTAATTAAAAAAAAAACACTCTCTCTTCACAACTTCTTCTCTTCTCAGGTTCTTTTTTGCCTTGCTCCATCTTCAAGAGGATCGAACTGATCCATCTTTAATCTTGCAAAGATATTGCAAGTGTAAATCAAGTTTTTTTCCCAAGAGCTAACAAGGATAAAGATCAGTAAACTTGTTTCTGTCAACAAAGTCCAGAAATATGTTAACTCATGTATATCAAAAAATTCATAAAAAACTGTAATAGAGTAAAAGAATTGTAATTGAAAACAAGAACCAGTTTTATAACATACATGAATACAATTTGAAATCCCTAAATTTAACAAATCCAGTTGCTAAATTTCCAGCTGCTTATAATAAATGATCACATAAAATAAATGAAGAATCTGAATAATGTAATAAAATCTCCCTTATGGCACTTGTTACAAGTTCAAGTTATTTGAATAAATATTTCACCACTCCTGGAAGGTGAATGCTCATGAAATAGTCACTCCACTTAATGGTTTTGGGATCAAAGTAGAACATATCTGTCTCAACGTTGCTTTCTTTTGCTGCCCTTCGCAGTTTTTCTGTGTTTATATCATCAAAGCTACAAAAAGAAAACAAGGTTCATGTTTTAATTAACTTGTTCATAAGCACGTCATTTAAAACAACCATTCTTCACGGCGAGGAAATTGAAATGAAAAATACTTACACTCCTTTGAAGAATAAATAAGGTCGATAAAGGTCAATCAACCTCATAACATATTTGATCTTTCTGTACATATTAAGATACACGCCCCGGAAGTATTGGCAACAAGCTGCGTTCACGAATTGCAATCCCTAAAGGACAACAACAAACAAAAGGATATATTCAGATGATTGCCGAAGAAAACTAATCCAAGTCCAAGCAAACGAGGAGGGTTAAAACATAAATCCGAATAGATGACCAATTACTAAAAAGGATAAATAGTACGTTGGTTGAACGAACTAACCTTCAATGGGAGCAAGTAGCGAATCGTCATGTATGATTGGAAACTATCCATTGTGCTGAGCACTTTGACCTTGCTAACAGTGACAGGTTTGCCTTCCTTGTCGATCCAGGGGTGCTTGGTGAAGTATTGGTGGCCATATTCTTGAAACATTGTACATGTCATAGGGTTTGATAAAGAAGATCCAACATGGTATATGGTCTCATTTGGTTGATTTGCATGAGCAACCATAGCTACAATCATTGAATTCACCACCATGTCTGCTGGGATCTGCATAGTTTTCAGAATAAATAATAATTTCCTTTATCTCTGTATTTTTATTCTTTAGAAGGAACAATCCCAAGTGTAGTGTCTCTCGAGCACGAAACTCTGTGAGAAGAAAACATACCAAATCGATTATGGTGTTGGGGTCACCAAGGAAACATGTTAATCTTCCTTTGCCATAACCAACAGCTAAGCTATCAATGGTTCTGCGAAATTGTAAACATTAATTTGTTACAAGAAAAGAGTCGAAGTCTAATATTCAATATCTATAGAAAATAAAACAACACGAAAAATGAAATGGGAAATAAATTACCTGACCCCTTCGACCCAACCTGGGAAGGGCTCTTTGTAGGTACTGGTTACGATCGTAGGACGAATGATGACAAGGGGCATATTTTCTTTCATGTGTCCCAACAGCATCTCTCCCATTGCCTTTGTGAAAACATAGGTATTTGGCCATCCATATTTCCTTGCTCTGATACAGCATATATGGAATCATAAAAAGGTTATTGAAACATGATTAGTATAGCCACGATACATCATATCAAATATTAATTTCAATGATACATTCATAACAATATCTATTTATTACTCGTTCGGGCTGTGTGATCCAACACTATTCCTCTTATAAAATTATTAATAATTTTACACGAAGAAAGAAAATACAAAACAAATACTTGAGCTTTTAGAAATCAAGTGTCCTAAGGTTATTTTTCTTGCATTAATAGGCATGATTACCATAGCATGTCACACCCAACCAATCTAAAAATAGTGGTAGACTCAAGATTTTCACGTAAAAGAGGCGTAAAATGGTTGACAGATAAAATATATGTACAAATAGCATGGTTCAAATTGTAAAATCTACTCTTTGTGAATATAATTATGAAATTGACCGTATAGATGAAATAATATAATAATTGTATTCACAAGTTAAATGGAATTCTTTTAATCTTATTATTATTATTGGCCAATGCTGAATGCTTGGCAAGAAAATAAAGGGTAGTTCAGCTAACTTATTTGGATAATTTTTCATACATTTTGGTAGGTTGGACCAGTAATTTGTTGTTAAATCAAGGTTGGGGTATAAAGGGATCCACCGGTGCTAAAAAATTTCAAAATATAAAGTTAAGTAGAATAAGTGACTAATTTAATAAAATTAGATCGAACCTTTGAATCCCCAATTCTTTCATGGCTGATTTAATAGATTCTTGTGAAGAATTCTCAACTCTGAGTTGCTTCAACTTTTCCTCCGCCACTTTTCTCTCTCTATCAATATCGAGTCCACTTATCCCGTTAAGTGTCTCACCCAAGTAGTATGGAGTCTCGGATATCAGTCCCTCTTTCTCACCACAAATGTACGCTGAGAAACGACGACAAAAGATAAGAACGCAAGCATTATACTTAACCATTGTCAACTAATAAGAATCGTCCATGGAATTTGTCTCTAAATATACGTTAAATCACCTATAAGTAGAAACACTGCTAAAGCAACAAAAAAAATATATGCTACTATTGCATTCTGTCACCTAGGTGGTAAACCTGGGTGTGTACAAGTAGCATTAACCGGTAAAAAAATGGTCTGATACTAAAGATCTTTTCAAGATTAACATGAATTTAGGATTTTAGACTATCGTGAATTTTTTTTTTGTTTGGACACAAATTTATAAATTCAATTAAAGTAAAACATTAATTTTTACCATACGCTCATAATTGTTACTGATTATTATCCACACTCACTATTATTCCTCTTACGAATCATATTTAAAAAGCATTTATAAATTTGCCAAATTGAAAATTTTGAGAGAAAGAAATGATGATCGAAACCTTAAAAGGCGAAATAAATTGATTACTGTTCAATCCGTCTTCTAAAATTTGAAACTCATAGAGATGAAAATCCTAACACTTCTCTTCAAGAACAAATATGTACTAACCTGTTGATACATGAACATGAACCTTTAATTTGGAGCATTTTTTGGAGAAGCTCAAAGCACGCATAGCTCCAAATGTATTAATGTCAAGTGAAACATCATATCTGCAAAAGATGAAAAAGTAGAGTTTCTTTCACTTCCTAATTCATATGTTGTGAAAGAAATTAAGTAAAAAATCAAGAAGTTGGAAGCCCATATATACCTTTCATCAAAGTTTGTAGTGGCAGCTAGATTGACTACAACATCAACTTCTTTCCACATCTCCTCCAACAAATCTCTGTCTTCGACTCCCAAGTTCTCGCAGGTAATGTCCCCAGGTACAACCACAACTTTTTGCGAAATGAAAGAGTTTAGATTTCGCCCGTATTTCTCTTTAAGAACCATGAACAAATCCTTTGCTATCACCTAAAAAAGGTGAAACTTGTATGAATATTGAATAAAGTTCTTGGACTTTAACCCACCTTGCCTCAGAGGTCAAGTTTTTAGATAGTAGACTTTAGTTACTTAGCCTCCGTTTGGCAAATTTAGGCTTTATAAATAAGAATAGTGTGGATTCCATGAAATGTGTGGATAATGAGCACTAGTTATGAATATAACGTTGAAAATAATGTTTGATTTTGGCTGAATTTTTACCGAAATAGAGGCTTAAATTTCCTATTCAGTTCGCCTCGTTACCTCTAATTATGAGTATTTTCTCCTCAGATAACATGCAAAATATTTATAAATGGGTAATGAACCAACTTGAACT
Source organism: Fraxinus nigra (assembly GCA_903798295.1). Taxonomy (NCBI): domain Eukaryota; kingdom Viridiplantae; phylum Streptophyta; class Magnoliopsida; order Lamiales; family Oleaceae; genus Fraxinus; species Fraxinus nigra. The sequence goes on from CAIGRH010074569.1 coordinate 6,706, forward strand.
CTAGTGTGTGTATTTGTTTACCTCAGTGTTAAAACGTTGCATCGCGGACATTTCATCTGCAGCTCTTAAAAGAAGATAGAGCTTCTTTACATTTGGTTGAACCCTAAGAATCTTCTCAACAAAAACTGCATCCACATTTCAAATTCATTAACCAAGCATTCTTTACTGTTTTGTGTGTGTACAGAGAGAGAGAGAGAGTACTCTTAGCCAGAAAACCAGTGGCGCCAGTGACAAGAATGGACCTGTCCTCAAGAAAATGGAGAATGCTGCCCAGGTCCATTCGAGTAGATAATTGAACACGGAGGGAGAGAGAGAGTTTATGTGATGTGATAATGCAAAACAGCTAAAGTATGACAGAGAGTAGGGTTTAGATAAAGATTTGGATTTGGATACCCCAAAAACCTATATTGCTATGACCTTGTACGTGGATAAAACATACAAGCACATATATATATATATATAAAGAAAGATAGATAGATACAATATAAACAGATATAGTGAGAACACGCCGAGTTTATCTTGTGAAGTAATGATACACATGTACGAGGAACATGTGTCACAACAGTATAGTTTTTGTTCCTCAAAATGAAATAAGGTTGGGATGCTAGTATGCTTCTAACCTACCTTCTGCTAATTAATATTGACCTGTAACTTTGATGTAATTTGTATTCGGTGGAGTGATCCAACAAGTTGTTCAAATTTATTATGTATTTTTGAAATTTGGCTTTCAATACAAGAATAGATTCAGAGTCGGACTACAAATCGAGCTAATAAGTGGAAAAAAATAATTAAAAAAAATAAAATTACGGAGTGTTGGAGCTTGAGAAAATAACTAAATAAAATTGAGTCACCATGCAAGGGCTCATGTTCCTAGTTCCTACATCTAGGGAAAGTTTTCTAACTTGTAAATTTCAATATTTTTGTCCAAATAAAAATCGTCTCCGGGCCAAATATGTTATCAAGTATGGTCATTCAATCAGGTAAAATTAATGTAGGTCACTCGATTATAACGTCTTTTAAGGCCATAATTTAGGCGAAGTTGACGAGAAAGAAATAAAGTAGAAACTCTCGTTACTTTGCTTTGCTTACAAGAATGTCTAGACAATTCGAAGTTCGTGCAAAAAAAGAAAGAAGATAATAGTGTTTAAATGGACTATCAATTCTCGTCAACTTTGTTTATTTTGACGAGAGTGTAGGTTCCAAAAGGATTATGGGGAAATTTGGTAGCTTTTTAAGAAATAAGAGTTTATTTTTCAAAAAAATTAAAAAAATGAAAAACGAACATTGTTTAAAAGTCCAAAATAGTTTATAATTCTTTTTCTCATTCTAAAAGCGTGTTAATTAATTTCCTCCTATATATCTATCTATCTATTGATAAGTATTTCCGACTTTGATTTGAGAATCTTCTTCCAACATGTTTTCTTGGATTAGTTTTGAGATGTGTATATGGAAAGACGCTTTCAATAGACTACGGACATTCTATTTTTCAGTGGAAAATTTTATTTGTACCTAATAATTTACTTAATGTTTTATCGAATCCATAAGTGGCAGCCCCCTATTGGGGGTGCCTGGGCCCACAGTCAAGAATTTAAGGAAAGTTGGTCTCATCATCTAAATTTTGTTAGGAGTTTGCTGATTACCTAAAAAAGTAATGGATTGACCAAGCAATGTGGTATGGCTAGATTTGGTCATCTTCTTCCAAATTGATGAGCACAATTGACCAATTATATTTTATGCTGGAAAATAAATACAACTATACAAATGACCTACCATTCTACACTTATTATACACATTTGTACATAAAGTAGATAATTCAGTGAATGAAATTGTAACTTTTTTAATTATAATTTTAAGTTAATTATGCTGCATTCGACTCCAAAAAAAAAAAGGCATTAATGATTTATTACGAAATAAGATTATGTGTGTCACTTGTATGAAATAAAAATGGCATCTTATTCTTTCCCGTTCCAATCCATTTCAAGATAAGTTGGAGAACAAATTTTAGAATATATAAATATTTGATTCAATCATTTAATATATGGTTGATGAACTGCTAACTAATCTAAGCCTCCACCAAATTTCTTGGACTTTGAAAGGTTAATGGATAAAATTTCACATCTAATAAAGATGAAAATATAGATCAATTTATAGGGATTTTTACTACTCCTCTTAATAAGGTCGATCTTTTAAGATGGAATCTCAAGTTTTTACATAGTATCAAAGCTGATTAAACTCTAATGAGCAATTCAATCAGATTAAAATTCAAGAAAATGAGGACACGAATTTCAAAATTGATTTGCTCAATCGAGTCACATCTTACGAAAGCATGTTAAGGAATAAAATCCTACATTTAATAAAAATGAAAACATAGATCAATTTATGCGAGTTTAGATTACTCCATTTAATAAGATTGACTTTTTAAAATGGAACGTCAAATCTTTACATGAAGTGAAATTGCTGGGCTAATAAAATGAAGCCCCGTTTGATAACCAAGATTTTCCTTGGAAGTTGGAATTTTTTTTCCATTTTCCACCTTTTGCACCGTTTGATAGCAAAAATTTTACCCGAAAAATGTTTTCCTCCCTTTCTCCTCACACGCCGGTTTTCTTGGAATTGGTGGAAAATATTTTCTTTTGGTTTTGATGGTAATTGATTTTCCATTTTATTTTTTTGGCAATTGGAAAAATTCTAGACACGAAGGTAAAAAAATATTTTCACTTTTATTGACAATTTTCATACAAAACAAAGTCAAACGAATGATATTTGATATGATTTTTATTTTTATTTTTTTGGCAATTGGAACAAATTCTAGATCCAATGGTAAAAAAAACTATCACTTTAATGGACAATTTTCATAAAAAAACAAAATCAAACGGACACCAAACTTTCAACATTTTCTAGGTGAAAAATTATTTCAATCAAACTCAATTAATTAAAATTCTCAGTAAAATAGTTTCTAGACAATTCAAATTTCTGTAAAACATTTTCTTTCCACTCATTTTTCACATTTGCAATCAAACGGACCCTTAGTTGACACCTTATAATTCATATCTAAGAATTCCTTTTTCCATCAAAAGCGACAAGTGTTTTAGGCATGAATTTTTTTTTTTGGAAATGATATAACAAAAATAATAATTAATCCGTTGCGTGTAATGATTTTTTCAACAGTTCTAGTTGGATGGAAATCTAGAATTAGGTTGAAAATTTACTGATCTTTAAATTCTAAGGATAGCAAAGATGTGTCACTTGAAAATAATCTGAAAGTCATGCCTAAAGAGTACCTATAAAAACGTATAGTTGATAAGAATTATGGTTAGGATTACATTACTTGAAATTTGGCTTATTTTTCATAAATTAGCATCTAATCAATTTGATATTGGTTAAGATTACCTTAAATACAAAATTAAAGGTCTGTACGTCCTCCTTGATCCTACATTTCAAATCATAAAATGAGCCTCTATTTGGCCGAAAATGAATTCTCAAGAACTTAAAATCTTAATAATAATAATAATAATAATAATAATAATATTTGTATAAATTCTACCTCTCTTATATATAAAAATATTAACCAAAATATATAAATTTGAACTACTACTCTTTAGAAAATTGACATCGATTCAGGTTCTAAACTTTGTAAATAGGAGTTAACAACGTTGACATTCCACTTGTCTCTTTCGTCGCCAACTTTTTATCATGTACATTGTAAATTTGGCATCGATTCAAGTTCGATTAAATTACTCGTGACCTTATGTCATGTAACTATCACCTAAGCTGAAGTTTAACATGAATGGTGATGAAAAACATTACTCTCCAAATTAACATGAAATACAAAATAAAGCAATCTATCTAACAGTTGAAAAAATATAATGACAACAAAAAGAAAATGAAAAACATTAATTTACAACCAATTGGAAATGCATAACCCCGAAAGATGGGCAACAAACTTTACATTTATCTCGAAGGGGCGAAAATTAGCTTCGTATTACAAGAAACAAGTCACTCTACTCAGTTCAAGAAAACATGTAGCTTCCAAATTGTGAACACACACCAGATGTGCTTTGAATGTAGTTTTAACTCAATAGCTTGCACAGGATATAAATCAACCAAATTGGAAGCTATTCGGCTTTTAGTCCCCGGGTAAGAATGCATCACATGCAAAAAGCCTGACGACGACAAAACTAAAATACATACTCCATAAAATGATTTCTAACAGGTTAGTATATCTAATGTTCGCTATTATGAGACCCGATTCTAAGATCAAGAATCCTTCTCTTTTCCTGCTAGGAGGCGGGGAGGTCCAAATTCATTTGCTCTGGGAATCGGTAGCATGGATTCCACTTGATTTGTACCTTGTAAAATGGTATCCATTTCACCATTCACAGGTACAATGGAGTCCGTTTGGTTGGTTTTTGTCAAGGTAGTATCACTTGGACCTATTGCTTGTTGGGCAGAGTCCATTTGATTCGTTAATGTTGAATCAGAAATTCTTTTATCTATTACAGGCAGGGAAGAATCCATTTCATCTGTTGTAGCCACTGCTGGTGTATGTACGGGATTCTTCTGTTCCAAGTTTCCTTTGGTCATCTCATAATCATTTAGGAGAACCATGAACTCGTTGAGCAACCTTTGAACTTCTCTATTTGATGCCATAGCTGGAAGAACATCTTCTCGAAGGAGCTTGTGCTTGTTCATTCCCTGTGAAGACCCAAGTTATAAACTGTCAGTAGTCGAATAATAAAAAATCACATAAAAGAATAACAGTAAAAAGGACACAGCAACCAACAAGATGCAGACATGGGCAACCCAACAACGAACTTTTGGAAGAATTTACAAACATAAATACTACTTTAAACACCTACAAGAATTAAGGAAGAGTACAGAAAGGCCTTACGAGTACACAAGGGTCCCATGCTGCTGTCTTCACATCGGATGATGGAGCTTCAGTCATCCCAATAGGAGGTCCAAGAAAGCTCTCACAAACTTCTCGTAGACGGTACTCGTCTGCCTCCCTACATATTGGAGAAAATACAAGGGTATCGTATTACAAATATAATTACCAATTACAAACGAGAAAACCAAACGGGAATATATATATATATATATACACACAATTAATTCTAGAAAATATTTTCACTACTTTAATATCATTACAACGCGTAAATGGACAACCTCACAATACTGTACATATTCAATCAAGAACACCAGAGAAAAGGGCATCAAACATTCATTAATTTGCATAAAATACTGAAATTTGCTTGAGAGAAAATCTAAAGAATTTTATTAATGCTCAAAGGCTAGCCCTAGATGGACTTGTTTATACAGAACGAAAATAAGCTCTATGCAAGAACTTCGAAAAACTAACAAAAATAAAACCCTAACTTTTGGATAATTTATAAAAGGTCCTTTAGACCCCATAAGCGGAGCCTGCCAAAAATGGCAAGGGCTGAAAGTTTTCGCTCAAAGTTTTTGCTTGAGAAATTGGAGTCTTTCGACCAAATCAA
>CAIGRH010074571.1:0-12153 GCA_903798295.1 Fraxinus nigra
CACTGGAACAATGTTGGATTTCCATGGAGACGATGACGGTAGAAAATTTGGGAAGCACAGAAATGATTATGGCGATCTGTGAAGGTAAATAAATTTTTGTGTTGCTTCTTCATGTATATATATAATATGTACATAAGATATTTATAAAATATCAACAGAAAATAGGTCGGCAAAATTTTTTTTACAGGTGAAGTCGGCCAATTTTTTTGAACAGTGCGAAACCAGTTTCAAACCAGATCAATGTGAAAACCAGTGTGACAAGAATGAAGATATTTATAAAATATCAACAGAAAATAGGTCGGCTTTTTTTTTTACAGATGAAGTGGCCAATTTTTTTGAACAGTACGAAACCGGTTTCAAACCAGATCAATGTGAAAAGCAATGTGACAATAATGAACAGTGAATCTTACGTTCTCTCTTTTAAGAGAATGAGGGATTGTTGGGAGATGCCAAAAATGCAACGTTTCCTTTTACCCCTCCTTGTGACTATTGAGTATAATAATATGGCAATATGAAGATTATATCAAACAAGAACACAAAATTTACGTGGTAAAAATATATCAGGGGCAAAAGAGGATAATTTTAGTAATATCAATAATGGAGGACTACAATTTTTTTGGTAAAATATAAGGCTTGATTTTTTCTAGAGTATATATGTTTATATATAGTGCAAGAGGAGCCTAAGATGTGGTAGAGTTCAACTACAATTAAGTTTATACAATAATGAAGTGTTGGGATAAAATAGGATTCAAAAACTGCCAAAATCGTGAACTAACCAAACCCAGATAAGACCGCCGCTCGAGCTGCAATCTCGTGACTGACGAGCAGTAGCCTACCTCTCAGCAAGCATCTCGCGGAAAGTGAACGCCAATGCTCCCATTTTGGGCGTTCAAGCGAGAGCTAAGCGCCTAGCGAGCGTCTGTTCACAATGCTTCCTTCTCCTATTGCAAATTAGACTCTTTCATGATTTATTCAAGTCCAAAACAACTTTCAAACTCCAAACATAAGTCCCAATTTGAATTCCAACTAGAACTCACAAATAGACTTCAACTAGAATTCGAATAGAATTCTCAAAACCCTAATTTTAACAAATCTCTACCTTTAATCGAATTCCATTACAATGAACAAAACTTCAAAAATTCTCCACCTGAGACCAAATTCCACTACATAGATAAAACTTAACTCTTCAACTAAAAAAAATCTCCACCAAAACAAAATATCGTCCAACAGAGAAATTCTCCACGTCTTCCAAAAGAGCCCAACTAAGGTAAGCTCAAAAATAAAGTATTAACAGAATCTCAAGCACTACTCAATAGGATTACCTTGGGAACTAAAGTCACTCGAACTATCCATAGAAACAACAAAATTACAAATAATTTAATATTTACCAAACATGGCAAAAACATACCATGTAACAAAATCAACACAAAACGCTTCTAGAGAAGGTTCTTTGCTAGACTTAGCACATTCGACTGTACTTAAAGCATAAGCAACAAAATCAGTTTCATTATGCCTTTTTGGATGCCTAATATCTCATCTAAGTTTGTTTTTAGCAATTAAATATAATGTCACCGCTAGTGATAATGCCAAAGCGGCATTACCCATAACTTTTGAACTTGACCGAGATGTATTCTTTAATATGGACCATAAACCAAGTTCCAATGGTATTGAACCAAACTCAAAGTCAACATGAGTCTTTAACTTCCGCTTATTAATATTCAAAGATTATGTGGAACCAAACATGACATACAATTGGGATCTTTTTAGTCCCTTCAACACAATGCAAATATATTTACTAACTTTTAGAACTCCACCTACACAAGTTTAATTATACCTTTTTTTAATCAAGAGTACTCAAAGAGTTAAGATTTTTCTTCAAATTGAGAAAATGTCTCACGGTATCAAGTGTTATGACAATTTAATCAAACATCTGAATTCTAACCCTTCCAATATCAGTTATCCTACAAGGTGAATTATTTTCCATAATCATAATACCTTTGAAAATTGTTTCATATGTTGAGAAAAAATCTGAATTAGGACATATATGAAAAGTGCAATCTGTATCAAGAATCCAATTTTCCTCAAGTTTGGAGTTTCCGTCAGAAATAACCAAAAGTTCTCCATCTTCACATCAAGCTTTTGCAATTTTGGTTTCACCAGAAATTTTTGATTGTTTTTCTTTCTCATTTACGATGGCTAATTTTTCCTTCTTCTACAACTTATAACAACCATTCCTGATATACCTCCATCTCTTGCAATAATTATAGACTTTATTAATATAATTAGTCATTTATCTACCCTTCACATAATCATCATCAGCAACAAGGCCATCTCCAGAAGTCTCAGATTCAACAAGATGCTTCATCTTATCCTTTGAATATAAAGCATCATAAACTTTTTCAATGATGAGAGTATCACGAATATATAAGATCATGTCTCTAAACAACGTATATGAGGCAGACGGCGAACACAATAATATAAATCCTAAATCTTCTTCATTTAATTTGATATTAAAAGTCTCCAAATCAGCGACAAATACTTTAAAAATAGCAGGTGATCTTCTACCTTCCGTCATACGATGAGAATAAAGACGCTGCCTCAAGTATAATTTGCTATTTAAACTTTTCATCATGCATAATTGCTCCAGTTTTAACCATAACAAGTTGTAGTTTTATCCTTTAAAACGTTATGAAGAATATTAGTCGAAAGATGATGGTGTATCTGTGATATGACTTTTTGATCCTATATTGTCTCTCCTCCGAGACCAAGCTACGAGTATCTTGTCAAATCTTAATAACGCACCATTCAAATCCATTTGAGCGAGCATTGCTTGCATCTTTACTACCAAAATGAAAATTTGGTGTTGTGATCCAGTAGCGAAATATCAAACTTCATAATTGTCATCACCAAAAATAAACCTCCAATTGAGTTGATCGAACCTTACTCTAATACCATTTTTTATAATTTAAAAAAGTATAATAATATGCTAATATAAAAATATGATCAAACTAGAATACAAGATTTATATGGTAAAAATATACCATGGGCAAAATAGGAGAATTTTATTAATATAAATAATGAAAGATTTTAAATTATTGTGTAGAATGTAAGGATTGATTTTTGTTAGAGGTTTACTCCTTATATATAATGCAAGAAGAACCTAAAATGTGGTGGAGTTCGACTACAATGTATGTTAATTTGTTGTTCTTATAATTGAGACTGTTAAAATTAACCAAAATTTTCAAGTATTATTGAAATAACAAGGTTTGATCCAAATTACACCTACAGGGGTGTGAATAGGTGACTATGCGGAATAAAAACTTATAATTGACTAGCAACAAGTCACTATTAATTATCTCTAGATAGTTAATCAATCGGTTCAATTATTCTAAGTTGAATTACCGCAGTTATATTGTAAACAATAAATAACGAGCAAATTGATCACGGAGAAACTCCAATTGGGTAAAAATTTCGGACACTTTGTCGGTCAGAAATCCACTATAAACGAATTATGAACTTACAGTCAGCCAAACACGACTATACTAGTACCTTCTGACCTCTGACTGCAATTCCCACAATTCTCCTAGATTTGTGCTTCTGCACCAACTTCCAACTGTAGTTTTCAAAGCCCGCCTGGATTGTGCGCTCCTACAGCAACTCCCGACTTTATAAATTCGTCTATCTCTTATGAATAATTAAGAACACCACGTTCTTCAACAATTGAAACTCCAGTCACATTCCTTTGATATTCAGCACTCTGACAGATGCGTAGTAAGTAGCAGTTTGGTATTTGGATTATGATTTGATGTTTTCACCGTCAAGAAAAAATCACAGCATGAAGGTTGTAGCTTATACGAAGAGGATATGAAGAGTATGTGTTTTTCTCAATGTTCGACCTTGTGAAAAACCGTTCATAGATGTTTGGTATTTATAGTTTAGGTTTTGGGGTTGAACGGGCTGAACAAAAAGTCTTAAAAACGCTAATTAAAAATTTTCAGATAACCCTGTTGCTCAAGGGAAAACTGGGCGACAGTCGAGCGACAAGTTATCCTTCACGCGAAGGCAAGGCAACGGAGGGTGACAATGTTTCTGTTTCTGCCACTCAAGCCAAGTCATGGCGACAGTCTAGCGAAATCGCAGCGCCGTTTTTCCTTCTTTTCCATTCTTGAACTCTAGACCTAATACAACTCAATTTCTACTATTTGCAACTTACTACTTGACTTGTACAACATATTAATTTAAGTCCATTTTATTCACAAACTTGTCAATTACATCAAAATCCTAACAATTATGATCAAGAATTGTAGAAGAGATTACTAAAGTTTAGGCTCCTTTTCGATAAGGTAGAAATTGTTGAGATTTTGTCTCCAAAGAGCCAAATAAAAGGACTTCAATTATAACTATAAAAAATATAAGAATATTGCTTTCTTTGCATCTGTATATCTAGTGGAAAATATCAGAAATTGATAAGAGAAAAGAAGACATGAGAAGTTTCCTTCTTTAATATATAAGGGTGATGGGAATATTACCTTCTTTAGCATTGCATTGTTTTTCTCCATGTATTTTTATTTTCCCCTCCCTTAATTTTTCTCTAAATAAAGATCTTATGAGAAATTAAGGAATTGATCTCAACCTTTGACAAACGTTTGAAGATTTACTCTCACCTTTCTTCAATTTATTTATATGAGTTTACATATTTTTATGTCAATGTTGTTTAAAATAATCAAGAATTTTTTTATATTGAATCTCGAAGTATCTACCTTTATAGATGTGGGTAAACAATAATTATATGCACTTAAACTACTTAGAAATGTTTTTACAGCCTAACTTTATATTGTCAAACATTCACGCTACTTTTTGATGTGTGTGTGCGTGCTTTTAGTTTTTTCCTTATCCATCATTAAAATATCAATTTTAACCTTATGAATAAAATTAGTTCCATTTATATCCTAAGTTTGTTGGTAATTCCAAGTTCGATAATAAAGTCCCATCAGTCATTAATGTTAGAACCATGCTACACTCACGAAATATGGTTCACAGAACTGTTGGCAATTTGGCAAAATTTGGTTGAAAGATGAAAAAAATTGAACCACACCAATGTTGCCACAGCAACATCTGTAAAAGATTTGTGAAACAAAGTCCGTACACTTAGCATTTTTCTTAATTTTAAAACAAGTTGTCTTCTTTTTTCCTACCAAGTATGATGCATGAAATATAATTAAAGTTTATTCAACAAATGGAGATTTGATAAAATAAATTGTTGCAAGATAAATATATTCATATCATATTTTATTATTATCTAAATCATATTTTAATTGTAATGAAGGTTTTCAATTTTGTCATTTTGCACTTACGTTCCCAACTTTTTTTATCCTTCGTGTGACGAAAAAGTTAAAAGACATAAGTACAAAATTAAGCAAAGTGTGGAGATTTTAATTACAATTAAAATGTATGTTATTAGCAAAAATAAATATGGTGTGAATATATTTAACCATTTTACAATTTCTAAATAAAACTAATTATTTACTTCGTTAAAAATGTGGATGAAATTTTAGACGCCCATCTGTTAAATTTGGCTTTGACCGAACCTTACCTCTAAATTCGTCGATGAATAAGACATGATCAGAAAGAGAAATGGCAACCTCTTTTCTCTTTTTCTTAACATTTTACTTTTTACTTGGACATGATTAAAAATTCTTGATTTAGCTAGGGTAGACAACCGTGCGGCATAAACTTTTTCATTCCAATCCCATTGAATACGGGATAGGATGGAGATTAAGATTGTGTTTGGCACCCATTAATTTTTTTTTAAAAAATTAATTCTTTCTTAATTATAATCACACATTCTCCAAATGAAATAATATTACACACAAATCTAAAAAATTTCATCACTTTTCAACTACACATTCTTCCATCAATCAATATTCCAAAATTTATAATACACCCAAAATGTGGATGGTATGGAGATGATGTACTTTGTCATCTCTAGATTACATGGCCCGCAAGTCTAACTCCACACTTCAAGTGCATGTTTGGCCAAAAAAATTAATAAAAATAAAAATCTAAGTAAATAGCTAAAATAAGCAACTTAGTTATTTTGAAAGTAATTACAATCTTATCCCCTACTCGGGCCACATTAAATTAAACCCTTGTTTGAGCCCCATTTTTTTAAAAGTTCATTTTTTTCAAAACTCGTTTTCAACCACATGTTTTTCAATAAAATAATATATACACAAATCCAAATATTTTTCTTAATTTTTAATCTCTCATTCTAAATTAAGCTGCTATTTCAAAATGCATTCGTTCTCTCAAAATAGGGCTCAAACAAGGCCTAAAATTCATTTTTCTTTCTCTTCTTATCAAACACACATTTTTCAATAAAATAATATTAAACGTAAACTTCAAAAAAAAAAAAAAAAATTCAACCACATTCTCAAAAAAAAATTACGATTCTCCTCATTAAAATATGAAATAATGGAGCCCAAACTAAGAAATTATTTATTTTTTTATAGGAAAAATAATTAGTTATGAAAAATGAATTGTCAGATTTTCAGTTTGACGCAATCTAGCATACCAAATCACACCCTTAGATGGCACTATTACACAAACAATCGAATCTAAATACTAAGTTCAATTAACCAATATGCGAAATTAGAACGAGTCAATACTCGTTATTAATTATGATCCTTCACAATTTGGTGAGACGGTGACTTACCATATGTAGACTCGTGGCAATGAATACGCGTTAAGTGCAATTGTGCTTAGTGTCCAATGCATAATGCCACCACCTTTATGGCTCCATTGCATAATGGACTTTTGATGCTAGAAAAGGCTAGTTTAGGGTGCAGCTAGAGAATTTATATAAAAATAAATAAATACTTTATGAGTTAGTTAAAACTCCACTTCTCTCGATGCTTGAATCCTTTCCACCTATTAAATCACATCAATAATAACACATTTTGAATATAAGATCGATATTTTTACATTTAAATCGTGCATCAATTAATGAAGCGTGATGCCAGTGTTTAGCACCAATTGTACGACGTAGTATTATCTAAAAAGTAGAGAGAAATAAAAAGGCTTGGAAAAATGTTAAGTCATTATTGTTTGTGAAAAATCGAAATAAGGATTAAATATAAATATATAGTGTTGGATTATTATAAACATTTCTACTCTTTGTTTTTATATATTCTCCTAAATGCTCTCTATTTTAAAATAAAGAGCATATTTTGAAGATATAGTTAGTTGTATTATTTAAAACCTAATATTTAACTATCATACATTTTACTCCCTAGATTTAAATAAAATTTTACTAAGGCTAAATATATTCACACCACAATTTTTAATAACTAGACTATATTTTAAATGCGTGAAATGTTCGTAACAATTACACATAATTACATTTATATCTCAAATTTTTTCGTCGTATACTTATTCTCATATTAACATAAATTGTTCATGATTAAACTTTTTTCTCCAAAATTATCTCTAAGATAAGAGTAAAGAAACTATCTGTTCATTGTATTTTTAAATAAACAAATAAATAATAATGCAAACATGTGATTAAATATTTTACCCTTATTTTAAAGCACAATAACATTTTTTTTTATCGAAATTTATGGTTAATGATAGTATTCTATTTATTAATGAAATGTTAAAAATAAAAATGTGATTAAAAAAAGTCAGAAACATAAATGTAATAATGAATAAAAGTTAATATAATCTTCAATGTAATTTAAAATGCGATGTATTTATCATATAAAAAGAAAACGTGATAGGAATATAACCCCCTTTGTATCACTGATCGCACGCACATCAATTTCATAAACAAATATTCAATTGTGAAAAATGTTCTGAAGATTCAAAACGTTAGGCGGTCAAAGAAAAGTACGTTGACAAGTAATGAGAATGGAATGATATTGAAAATTATTTTTCATATATTTAATTGGAGAATTGGAATTGGACAACCACTATGAGGATTGGTATGCAATTATCTCAAGAAATTAATTTTTTGTTCCGAAACCAAAGGATGCAAACTTCTATTTTTTATTTGTATTTTATGTGATGCAAAAATTTGATATGGTGCGTTAGTCTATTCGACTCAATAGTGATGTATTGTAGGATATGCTCTTATTTTAAACTATCGTGAGAAATTGTAAGACACACCAATTAAATAGTCCACGTCTACATAAAACATTTTTTAGAAATTAATCATGAAATGCTAGAAATGTGTCCATCGGAAGAGTTCACTACAAATCGATGAACAACAATTATTAATTAATCAAATAAATTTATAGGATCACGGTTCGAGTAAAAATGGTTCAAGTTTTTTTTTTTTCGAATCGAGTAGAGCTTTTACTAGGCCAAAAAATCTAGGCTCGATTCGAGCTTTCGGATCGGACATTTTCGAATCGAGCCGGATCAATATTTTTATTTTATTTTTATTTATTAATAGAAGACATATATTAAGGAGGCTAGCTGCTACCAATGCTGGGTTGCCTAATCTGTAGCTCTTCATTTGAGCATAGTACATGCAGAAAAAGTGGGATATGCAGGGGGGTTTGGGGGTCTCTTGAGTCTGCGTGCACAGTAAATTTCATTTATGGAAAAGAAATTACGGCAGTGAAAAAATCTTGAAAGGTGGGAAGAAAGGGGAGGATTTAGAAGAATTCACGAGGCATGTAATCATGACTTGCAAATTAATTTCTTATTGACTCATTCTTGTCAATTTTCTCTGCTACCTAATGCAATAATTTAACCTGCAAAAGGTATCGTGTATAACTTGTTTTTAAATATATTTTTTAAGATTGAACTCGTCAAGGGTAGAAAATAGCTCGTGACACGAGTCAATCAAGTCATCAGTTGGTTCGGGCTCGGTCAACACTTCAAAATGAGGCTCCGTGAAGGACCGGTTCGAGCTTTTCTAGAGCCTAGTCATGAGCAGTCCAAGCCGACAAGCCAAATGACACCTCTAGATTACAGGTATTTATAATTTCCATATCATATTTTGTAAATTTACTTTTTGCATACTGTATTTTTGTTATGGAGTAGATAAAATTGTAAGTATGGTGTGGTATTAAATTCACCTAATAGATAATACAAACACCGATTAATCTATCAAGTAAATAACAAAATTAATCTATGTAAAATTGAAGCAAATACTTCTGTTGACGCATAAAAATGTGGCCCACTTAAATGGCCCAAGAGGTGAAGCCCCAAATAGGAGATTTGAAAAATAGGCATAAGAAAAACTATGGAAAAAGGTCCAAGACAGAGTTGTGCAATGAAGGCCCATCATCGCCCAAGTCTATAGGATGTCCAAGCTCTAGGCGAGTATTATTTAAATACTCAGGGTGACGGTGTTATTATCGGCCAAGCTTACGGAACGTCCAGAATTCGGACATAGTGCTATTTCAAGCAACAGTTACCAAAGCAGTTAAATGTCAATCTCATCATGCCCCACGACCGAGGAAGCACCAGTTATTAGCAGTCTTATAGTGGAAGTAATAACGGTAGTTAGAAACATAAGTCCCATGATAAATCAGTCATGATAAAGAACGTGGATAGTTACAGGATGACTAGTAGTTTTAGGCGGTTCTACAACAGCTGTCCAAGAAGTATAAAAGAGAAGAGAAAGCATAGAAGAAAGGCTCCCGAAATCAAACTCTCTCGAACAGAGACTATGTAATTTTCATTATCTTTATTTTCATCGCATTTAACCTTCAATCGTTCTATGTGCTTGTGCCCCTTGGAGACATTTTGTTTTCTCATCCATTGTGAATCTTCAATAAAACACTCATTTTTTAAACTTTGTCTCAAGAAGTCTGTTCCTTATACAATCGTTTGAATTTTTCTTTAATTGTTAGCGAGACCCGACTTTCCGTGCGAAACACAATCATGGCATTTGCACACTTACTTCAACATTTCTTGCGAAATTTGTCATTTCCGTCTCATTCCATTAATTCATTCTGCCAAATATACGTAATTGATGCAAAACGTCATTATGATTTGCCTTTATTGCTTAAATCATCCATATCGTTTCAATTTTGACAATTGGATCTTTATATTGATATTTCTTTGCGAAAAAGACCATTATCGTCTATTGTCTCCAATTGAAAATAACTAATTTACCCTCATCTTTAAAACAAATAAAAAAATAAAGAGATAATCATAGCTAGAGTTACTAAGTTTTTTAAATGTACAAACGAGTTATAGTATTTATGTAAAATAATTTAAAGCATAAGAAAAATATTTCATCTTTCTAATTAACTTCTCCTACCCTACCCCTACCTCTTTCTTACCATGCACCACCATCACCAAAATAATTAAAAAAGAATAAAAGTATAAAAAATAAATAAATAATTGATTCTTCTTTCCCATCTAATTTCACACCCTGTCATCAATAGCNATCTTTAAAACAAATAAAAAAATAAAGAGATAATCATAGCTAGAGTTACTAAGTTTTTTAAATGTACAAACGAGTTATAGTATTTATGTAAAATAATTTAAAGCATAAGAAAAATATTTCATCTTTCTAATTAACTTCTCCTACCCTACCCCTACCTCTTTCTTACCATGCACCACCATCACCAAAATAATTAAAAAAGAATAAAAGTATAAAAAATAAATAAATAATTGATTCTTCTTTCCCATCTAATTTCACACCCTGTCATCAATAGCTGCTACCACCATATATATATTTTCCCATCCCCTGTAGCACCATAGAGGGATATAACTATTTTTTAGTAATTAGGTTTCGTGTTACAATATCTTTTTATTTTCAGTGAAGTTAAAACGATTTTTTAGGGATATAGTTATTTTCAACAAATTCTCGTTTCTATATTCCTGTGGCTGATTAAATACACAAGTACCCAGCTGATCCAACTAAAAATATCACCATATGAACCAATCTCGGAACATATTTCAAATTTGAAAATCATACCGGCTCACAAATCTGCCAATATTGCTAGCCAGATCAGCCTTCCTACAGCATACCATTTGAGACTCATATTGGCTTAACCCGACTCATCAAAGAATATCATCCAAGTCAGGCACGTAACGTCTCCCAATTTGAGGACTGGACTTGCGAGCAAATCTATCGATATTGCAGCCTATCCAACCATTAGAGTGCATTTTGTTTGCCGTTTTGAAGCCATTTTCAGTTTTCAATTTTCTAGAACAATGAAAATGTGTTTTGTATGTTATTTTCAAAATGCATTTTCGAAAACAGAGAAAATTTTACAACATAAAACTCAAAATGACTTATTAACGTTTGTAGTGTTTTCAATAAAAACACTCAAAAAACTCAAAACAAGAAAATGAATTTAAAACATTTCTCAAATTAAAATACTTAATAAAATCACACAAAACCCAACCCAAATACATATATACCCATAAAACTAAATCATAACATACAAGCATAAAGTTGATGTCTTACTAAATAATCAAATTAATTGAAAAAAAAATGCCATAAAACTATTTCTAAATTTTTTAAACCAAACGCGTTTTCTGCATTTTTAAAATTATCCCTCAAAACAGAAAATAAAAATTAATTCATAACTGAGCCACATTATTTTTTTTCATTTTCATTCTTCTACTCATTTCAACCACACATTCTTCAATACAAAAATATTTTACATCACATCAATAATTTTTCCTTTTTTTTTCAACCACATATTTCTCATCACATCAACCAAAAAAATACAGTCTTGGAGCAAAAATGTGCACCAAACAAGGGCCGAAAACAGAACACAACCCAAACACACCCTTAGTGTTCTTTTTTTTTTTTTTGTGAAAAATGAACGCAATTTCAACTAAGCCCTAATTAGGAAGAAATAATAGTGTGAGTACTGAGATATTATGAAAATAAAAAATTAGAAAACATAAAATTTGATTAGAATTTAGAAAGAAAGACACTATGTTAGGAACTAAAAGATAGCTCAATAACTATTTTATTTTCTAATAGTTTTTAATTCTTTTAATAACCAAGCGAATTAAATCGGTTTGAATGGATCATCTAAATTGAACAATCAAGCTTGGCATGGACAAGCCCATTTTTTATAGCGTGGATTAGCTCGAATTAGGCCAGGACTAGGGATGGCAACGGGGCGAAGCGGGGTGGGAGCGGGGCAAGAAGTTCCCCGCCCCGTTACC
>CAIGRH010074604.1:0-12090 GCA_903798295.1 Fraxinus nigra
CAAACCTTTAGTTTGAACTCTTAGGAAGTATCCTAGAGAAGGAATAACATAATCCAAATTATTTTTCAATTTGTACAAGAAAAAATATTCTAAAATGAAACACAAAATTTTATGTTATTTTATTTTCTCGGTTGCTACATGTTCTACGGCAGGAGACAAAAGTGTTCAAGCTCCGGCATTTGAAACAAAGATGATCGCGCTAACAACAATCACCCATTGAGAACCAAAGTAGCTAACTAAAAGATTTTACTAAAACGTATGAATGGATAGAAGACAATGAGAGTAGAAATTGTAAGATTGTGTATTAAGAGATTTACATTTACATTCCTAGAGTCTATAATCTAAGGTGAAATGCTCACAAAAGATCTTTGTAGATATTTCCTTATCATATCTAAGATTTCAAAGTATAAGCTTTTTGATTCTTTCCTTCGAATCGTTTCTTAGTTACAAAGAGAACCTATTTATAGTGTTCTGGCCGACGTGTCGTCCATTAGATCATAACCACATGACCTTATCTTTTTAGTTGTGGTTTCACATCAATGTCTATTCATATAATTTATACATTGATAAGGGATCAGCCGCCCTATACAATAGGCTGACACACTGACTTTCTTTATTACAAGTGTTATATCAATCACTTCTAAAAGATCTTCAAAATATGTTGAGAGAGACAACGTCAGCTTCATGAGCTTCGGATGAATTGAAAGTCTCAGAGGGTCTTTGTGTTGGTCCTCTGAGTTTGAGTGGAGAGCTTCAGTTCCTTCTTTGTTTCTTTGGACAGTGTCTTAGCCCAAGTTATAGTGCTTTGGTATGAGCTTCAGTAATTTGCATAGTTTTTTTTTTATATTTGACCACTTGGTTCTTTGTTTGACAATTCTGTTGATTTTTTGTCCATGTGAATTGCTACGTGGCACTTTGACTTTGAGCCTCGATGGTAAGATGTAACAGACTTCATATAAATATCTCACCAAAAGAAGGAAAGTGCATGTATTGAAGGAAACATGAAATGAAGGAAACATTTAGGAAAAGAGCCCAAAAATATTACTAAACAAGAAGAGAAAGTAGGAACACAAGTGTTGTTTCCGTTTCTTCTAGCAGAAACTAAGAAATGAGATAAAACGTTTTTTTCACTGCGAAAGTATAAACTTTATATATTCTAAGTTGCAAAAGTAAAAAAAGAAGACAATGGCTTGCCTTTCATATGCGAAGATCAAAGCCCTTGACCATTAGATCTTAATAGGAGATCTTAATAGTTGTTTGACAAAGCAATCTGGGCCCTTGAATTCAAATAGGCCGTAAATCAACAACTGTGTTTGGTGTGATCCAAATTCCATATGATTTGGATTTGGTTTATTGGAAGAAGTCTAAAGAAGTTTGGGTTTTGGAGAGTTAAGTCACGAAGATCAAATTTCATCAAGGATTAGGAGTTTATTTGGAAAAGAACTTGAAGATGAAGTAAAACACTTTGGGATGAAAAAGAAAAAAATAATCTAGCAAGCCTAGTGCCACAGCGCTGGGCGCCCCTTGTTGGAAGAGAGAACCCCAGCGCTGCAGTGTTGGCCGAGGGCGTTCGTGGCTGGCGACGTGACGTTCTGATAGCGTATCCTTCCATGATTTTCCCATTTTTATCCAGATTTTAGGACTTCTTCTGCATCTTGGACATCAATAAGAGGGTTTATATATATTTTCACATTGTATCTCCATATACACACATTGTTACCGACCCCCACAATTGGATCATCGACAGTGGCGCTAGTACTTACATGTGCCGCCATCGATCAACCTTAGTGACTTTCGAGCCTCACTATTTGGCCAACTCTGTATATATGCCAAATTATGAATCAACGAGAGTTGCATGGTGCAGCTCTATAAGATTATCCCGTACCCTATTTTTACAAAATGTCCTTTATGTCCCTAATTTTCAATATAATTTGCTTTCTATTCCAAGACTTACTCGAGACTTACCATGTGTGGTTCTTTTCTTTTCTAATTCTTGTCTTTTTCAGGACCCGCAGACGAAGAGGCTGATTGGAGTAGGTGAGGTGTACAATGGGCTCTATGTTTTTTGGGAAACTAATCCTCTTGCTATTACTGTTTCCAATTCTGCTAATAAAACATTATAGCACAAATGCCTAGGTCATCCCTCCTGCTTTATAATACCAAGTATTATTGACACACCATGTATCATTTCTCAATGTGATATCTGTAGTCGTTCGAAGCATACTCAGCTACCTTTTTCCAATAATCTCAATAAAAGTAAATCTATTTTTCATCGAATTTATTGTGATATTTGGGGTGATTATTCGACTATTTCTCTCTGTGGTACACACTATTTCGTTACGATTGTTGATGATTTTTCACGCACCACGTGGATATATCTTATGTGTTTTAAATTAGAAACAAATACCAATCTTCTTCATTTTTTTACTCATAAAATCAGTTTAACATCACCATTAAACACATTCACACGGACAATGGCCAAGACTTTCTCTCTTATTCCCTACAAAGAGACTTCCGTGACCATGGCATTATTCATGAGCGTGCCTGTGTTGAAACTCTACAACAAAATGGTGTTGCAGAGCGTAGACACCGAACCTCTTGAATGTTGCTCGTAGCCTACACTTCCAAGCCAATTTTTCTCTTAAATTTTGGGGCAAATGTGTCTTTACAACTGCTTATCTCATCAACCTTACTCCTAGCCGCAACCTTGACAACAAAATACCTTTCGAACTTCTCTTCAATAAAATACCATCCTATGCTCACATTCATGTTTTCAACTGCCTCTATTATGCTCAAACCCTTAGTACCCATCTAGACAAATTCTTTCCCCGTGCCTCTAAATGCCTTTTCCTTGGCTGCCCTAGCACTCACAAAGCCTACAAGCTTTATAAACTTAACACACATATTGTTTTCTATTCTCATGATGTCACTTTTCATGAGAACGATTTTCTTCATCACCATCTTTCATCGGTCCCCGACTCTCATGACCCCGTCATTTTCCTCCTTGTTCTAGAACTTCCCAACCATATCCCTGATCCTACACCACCTTCTTCTACCTCAGATCTTATATCTCCTCATTGTTTCCCTCAACGTTCCACTCATACTACCACTCGTCCATCTTACTTGCTTGATTACATATGCACGACCCTTCCAACGGGGCCCACTGTATCTTCATCCACCATACAATCCTCAGGTACTACTCATCCCCTATCGTCTTTTCTTTCATACTCTTGTTTTTCATCCATTCATCGTTCCTTTCTAGCTACTCTTAATATTAGCACTAATCCTACTTGCTACAACGATGCCAATAGACACTTTCACTAGCGTAAGGCTATGACTTCTAACCTCCGAGCACTTGAAGACAATTGCATTTGGACACTCGAGCCACTTTCTTTTGGCAAAAAACCCATTGGATGTAAATTGGTGTTCAAGACCAAACTTAAGATAGATAGTTCAATTGAACGCTACATTGCCCGATTAGTTGCCAAGGGCTACACCCAGATTGAAGGACTCAACTACCATGAGATTTTTCGCCCCTGTTGCCAAGATTACCACTGTTCGCTGTCTCTTTGTCGTTGCTGCCTTTTGACAATTGATAATTCATCAGATGGACGTCCATAATGCTTTTCTTCTTGGTGACCTTGATGAGAAAGTCTACATGACTCCTTCACCTGGATATTGTACCAATGGGGAGACTTATGTTTGTCGCCTCCAAAATCGCTCTATGGACTCAAATAAGCCTCTCAAAGTTGGTTTTTCAGATTAACAATTGTGTTACTTGATGTAGGTTTGACACAATCTCCGATAGACCATTCTCTTTTGACAATAGTTATCCACACATGCATTATTGTGGTTCTAGTCTATGTTGATGACATTTTGTTTTTAAGATTGATCATTACAAAACTGTTCTCTCTAGCCACACTTCAAAACTAAGGATCCAGGCCCTTTCAAATATTTCCTTGGTCTTGAAGTGGTTCGTTCCTCTACTGGGATCATCCTCAACCAACAGAAGTATGCTCTTGATATTCTGTCTGATAGTGGCCAACTAGGTGCCCGTCCCGCTTCCTTTCCCATACAACAGAATCTGAAGCCCACCATCAATGATGGCGACCTCCTACCAAACCCGGGTCCCTATCATCAGCCTGTTGGCAGTCTGATTTGCCTCACTATCACCCAATCAACATTGTCTTCGCAGTTAACATACTCAGCCAGTTCATGCATGCACCTCGAGCTCTTCATTTGATTACTGCTAATCGAGTTCTTCGCTATCTCAAGGGCACTTCAGGTCATGGTATTCTCTTTACAACCTCTAGTGATCTTCAACTCAGTGCCTACACAGATTCAGATAAGGACAACTGCCCAACAACTCGTTGTTCCACTAGTGGCTACTTAATTCAACTCGGCACCAATCCTATTTCTTGGCATACCAAGAAACAGACCACAGTAGCTCTCTCCTTTTGCTGAGGTTGAATACTGAGCCATGGTCATGACAACATGTGAGCTTATTCGGCTTAAAACCCTACTTGTTGATCTCAGTTAATCCCATTTGTCTGCTATTTATCATTTTTTGTGATAATCAATCGGCTATACATATTGCTCGCAACCCAGTATTTCACGAGCGAACCAAACACATAGAGATTGATTGCCACATTGTTCGTGACAAGCTTTGCTCTGGTTTACTTACTCTTTCTCATGTCTCTACAACTGATCAAATTGTAGATATTTTTACCAAACCATTGAGTCATGACTTATTTCATTGCTTCAACCGCAAGTTGAGCATCACAAGTTTTCATGCTCCAACTTGAAGAGGAGTATTGACAATAGGGATGGCAACGGGGGCGAGTATGGGATGGGTTGGTTATTTGCACTCCCGTCCCGCCAGGTATTTTTGTTACCTTACCCCATCCACATACCTCATTTATCGTCCCCAATTATTTTTTTCTTTTTATTTTTTATTTATTTTATTTATTGCTTTTATTTATTTTATTTCTTTAGTTAGTAAATATTATTAATTTTTTACTAATTTGTTAAAAACAACTTATGATCTATTTAAAAATGATGATAAATTTATTATTTTTGTTCGATAAAAAACTTAAATTTGAAATTAACTATAAACGAGGCGGGGACTATGTTTCCCCGTCCCCGCCTCGTACCCACTTCGGGGTAATGACAATCGCCCCATCCTCGTCCCCATTTACCCAATTAAGGGGGTAATTCCATCTCATTCGCGGCAGGGCCACGGGTATCGAGTTGAACGGATTTTTTTGCCATCCCTAATAGACAATCCTATACTTAGAATACAATTGCACAAAATCAACATGGATTTTAGTCAAATTTCCTTGTAAATTTTTATTCTTAGAATATGAGAATTGCACAAGATCAGCATGATTTTTAGTCCATTTTACTTGTATAGCAACCTCATTGTATCTATTTATTAACATTACCAATGAATGAAACATAGAGCAGAATTATACAATTTTTTTCCTTAACAATTTGCACCAACAGAATTTTCATATGAATGTTCACCCAAGTTTAAAATGGTAAATTTTTGTGGGATCTAAGATATCTAGACGAAACAGATAGTTGAAAATATGAGATCTGTTTCATGGTCCGTCCTATTTTCTTCAAAGAAGTATAAATGGAGTTATTCCGAAAAATGAAACAAGTTTGCTGCTCAGTTATTGACGGATGCAAATTAGTTATTAATGGATGCAATCTTTCAATTGATAGATTATAGGAATTAGAGAAATTATAGGAGAGTAATTGTAATTGATAGGTTTTATTTTCCTAGAATAGATTCATATCTTATGTATATAATTCCTTGTATTATTGCTCGTTGTAATAATCATTTACAAAAAACATATTCCTATCATTCATCATTTGAACATGGTATCAGAGCATTGATCTTCGGAACTACATAAATCGAAAACACCTTCCACAATCACAAATGACTGATAACATAGAAATCATGGATGAGAATCCACTCACCTTACACAGTTCGTATAATTCGAGCATTGTCTTGATCTCCAAACCTCTTGAACTACAGAACTATGGACAATGGAGTCGAGCCATGCGCATTAGTCGTAGTACAAAGAATAAAATCAGATTTATCGACGGATCCAACGAGATGCCATCACCCAAAAACAAAATCTTCATTCGTGGTAATGCTACAACAACATAGTATTGTCGTAGGTTTTGAATTCTATGAGCCCATACATCGCTTCCAACATTATTTACATGGACAAGACAGTAGTCATGTGGAAAGATTTCCATGAACAATTTTCACAAGACAATAAATCAAGGATTTACCAAATTCAACAAGAAATCGTTGACCATCGACAAAACTCAGATTCAATGTTTGTCCATTTCAACATAAAAAGGCTTTATGGGATGAATTAGCTTTTTTATCGGGAAACATTCACTTGCGCATATGGAGGGCTAAAGAATGTCAATGAAAGAATGGAAAAAGAGAGGCTAAATTAATTCTTTATGTGATTAAATGAAACCAATGCTGCATAAGAAGCAACATATTACTGACGAGTCCATTGCTAAATACTTGAAAAGCTATTTCTATAACCCTACATCATGATCAGGAACTCGATGTAACCTCATGCCATGAAGGAACTAGAGGTAATTTTCAAGTCATGACCGTGAGTCGGTCAAGCAAAACATCTAAGGGCAACAACACACATGAGAATTCTTTTTCTCACAATGGAGGAGCATCAGAAAAGATGTCCAAATGCACGTATTGTGATCTGAAGGGACACGTGATATAATGTTTGTTACTATCTGGATGGGTTCTCAGTGGGCCACAAATTTCATGGGAAAAACATTCAACCCAAGAATATGAGGGATGCAGCCAATAATTCCATTGTATACCAAAGTGATGCACCCAAAGCACAGTCGATCAAGCAAGATAGTCCAACCTTCACAACTGAAAATTGCATTTAGATAATGGCCATGTTGAACAAAATGAATGGTAATACCTTTGCAAATGCCACATGTAAACAAGATTCGTCCACAACTTTATATTAGATTGTGGATAGTGGGGCCACAAACCGTATCTGTCATTCACAACCTACAAATCTAATTAATCAATGCGGTTTTGTGAACTTACCTGATAGTGGAACAACACCAATAAATTACATTAGATCTTTCCAATTATCTAAAGGATTGAAACTTGATAGAGTGTTGCATGTAACTAAATTCAAGATCAATTTACTGTTTGTAAGCAAACTTACTAAAGCTTTGAGATGCACTGTAACTTTTTTTGGATTTTGTAATATTGAGGATGTGGATACGAAGAGAATGATTGTCCTTCAATTCGAATTAGCAAAATCAATGTCTCCTTGTATAATATGGATTCCAAACATTCATGTTCTGGATGTGAATGAGTCGAATTATTGATCCCTCGGTCTATTAGTGAACCATGGCAAGCAGTTTAATGGTCTTTACTACCTCTCACCATATCAAAGTCCACGCCTTACACATCATGTCAACAACGTCTCTACAATTTAACATCAAAGACTTGGGCATCCATCTACCACACCTCACGAAGCATTATACATATCTGTACCAAAAATAAGTTTCGATAACAAACATGTAAGTGAAGTTTGTCCATTAGCCAAGCAAACTCGTTTATCTTTTCCTTCTAGTTCAATTTCATTAATTGCACCTTTTGATTTAGTTAATTGGGATATATGGGGACCTCACAAAATAAATTCCCATTATGGAATGAAATATTTTCTTAATATTGTGGATGATTTTTCCCGTTTTACATAGGTCCATCTTATGAGCTTTAAATCTAAAGCACAATATTTATTACAATCATTTTTCACATGGGTCAAAACTATATTTGATTGTGGGATTAAGGTATTTCATTCTGATAATGGGATAGCATTTTTATCAAATACAACCTTATTTCAATGACCATGGCACAACTTTCCATCGTACATACCCTTACACACCTCAACAAAATGAGATTATTCAAAGAAAACACCATCACCTTTTGAACTTCGGATGAGCTCTTCGTTTCCAAGCAAATTTACCATTGAAATATTAGGGAGAAAGCTTACAAACAGCTGTATCTCATTAACCAATTACCAACACCATTATTGTCCCTTAAAATCCCATATGAACTTTTCCATGGTGCCCCATCCTCATATTCACATATCCGAGCATTTGGTTGTCTATGTTATGCTACCAACCCCAATCCCAAACATAAGTTTGATGCTTGAGTGAAATGGTACATATTTCTTGGCTACCCACAAAGACAAAAAAGATATGAAGTTCTTAACCTTGAAACGCATCACATTTTTTCCTCACGAGATGTTCTTTTTCTTGAAAACACATTTTCCTTTACTCACGCACTTACCAAAAATCAAAACGATGAACTCATGTTTCCTAACTCCTTCTCCTCGCACCCAAACAAAGAACCAAGGCCAATACCTTCGGCCCACCAATTATAATTGACCCATACTACTACCCCTACCTATGACACTTCAGAACTAATGATAAGAACAATGGGATGAAGGCTAGTAATGATCTGTTGATTGTGGAAGAAGGACCACTGACGAGATCGCAAGCAAAAAAGATTAAGAAAGCTATAAGGTTACTTGCTCAAGCTACGTAGACCGAGACTTCAATTACAACGAGCAAAACATCAAGTTTCATGTTAGGCATGAAAGATGAACTATGATTAGTGCACTTAATTCAAGCTATGTTAGAAGAAGCAACGCCTGGAGTATAATCGAAAAAAACGCGCGTATGCAGGCAAAATAGGTCATGTGCGCATGGGGAAAAGATTTCAACCTATAGCCAAATCAAACAAACGATGCAGGCGAGGGTGCATGCGTGTAGTACAAAACTCTGAAAGCGGTTTAATTTTTCCTTCTTCATTTACAACTCTATTTGTTTGATATTTTCTTAATGTTTTCCATTTTAATTAGGGTTTTATGAGTTGCATATTTATATGGTCTCATTCTTTTCATTGTAAAAACAACACATTATTAAGAGATTAAATCAAAAAACAGTTGGTTTCTTTTTGGTCTTCATTGAACTCAATTTCGAACTTAGGATTTCATCTTTGTAGTATTCAACAGCTTTATAGGGTCCATAATTTTTGTGATTAAGGGGCTCAAGTTCCTTTATAATTTTGGTTCTTTGATTCAATAAATTATTGAATCAAGCTTCAAAGTGGGATTTGAGCTTTCTTGGGGTTGTGATTCAATCTTGTGTGAGTTTCAGAGCTACTATTTCTATGTGGGTTCACATTAATTGATATCAGAGCGTTGATTTTAAAATCAAGGTTATTTCTTTATATTTCCGCTATTTTTTTCTTCTTCACTGAGTCTTCAGCTTCTTCATCGAGTCTTCGTCATTTCTTGAATCTTCATCATCTTCTTGAGTCCTTTACATCAACACAAATACCAAGAACATTCAAGAATTGTTTAATGCATTAAATTTAGTGCACCAATACAATTTTGTTTTGATCTTTCTTGCCTTTGTTGATTTTTCGCATATTTGGTATCAAAAAAAGAAAAATAGAAAATATATATATTCCAGCAAAAAGAAAAAGAAAAATCCAAGCAGAAAAGAGGCTTATTCGATTTCAAAAAACACTTTCTTGAAAATTTTGAAGCGCAATTTCTTTCAAGAAATCGGTTCATTACCTAAATTATACATCGGTATCAATATTGTTGTGGAAAAGGCATAAATCAATTTTATGAAACACTTTCTTGAAATTCTTAGTTGTGTTTTCATTCAATTCTTTCGTTTATTCCTTTTAAGTCCTTTTTTATCAAGCGATGATCCTTCTTAAATTCCTTATTCTTGTGGTTTTGACATCATAAGAGGAAGTTTTTTATTGAGATCAATTAGTTCCTTAGAGAACTTGAAAGAAAGCATTGAGAGGAAAAAGAGAAGAGTGGTGAGATTAGTACAGAGAAAAAGTCAAATTCGAGTGAAACACAAGTGCAAACACGTAAGGCATACAAATTCTGATTATTAGGATATTTGATAAAGAAGAATCAATATCTAAAGATGAAGGCAATAAAGTCTTCACAATGAGAGCCATGCAACAACAAATCGAGCGAATGAATTTGGTATTTGAAGAAATTAGAAATAGAATGGATGGGCAAGGTAAAAAAATGGCTAACTTACAAATGGGGCAACTTAGAGAAGTTCCTAATGTTAGGAGGCAAGGTAAGCATGATCCTGAGTTGAATATGATAATGTGAATGAAGTGGATAGTGCTACTAAGGATGATCAAATATCGAAGGCCGAAGTGGGTAAGATGAGAAATAGATGAGATAGGTGTGAAAAGGAGCCTAGAAGACATCCTAGAGACTTTGGTGGAGATAGGGTTAACCGAAATATGGACATCATTAAGATGAGAATTTCTTCATTCCAAGGTAGAAACGATTCTGAAGTATAGTTAGAGTGGGAAAAGAAGTTGGAGTCAACCTTTGATTGCGATAACTATCTAGATGAGAACAATGTGAAACTAATAGTGATGGAGCTTACATATTATGCAATCATATGATGGGATCAATTAGCGACAAGTAGGAGGAGGAATCATGAAAGGCCTACTGAAATATGAGGTGAGTTAAAGGCTATCATAAGGAAGAGATTTGTAACTAATCATTATTATAGGGACCTTTATCAAAAAAATTCAAAGCCTTAGTCAATGTTTGAGGAGTGTGGATGATTACCATAAGGAAATGGAGATATTTAGGACAAATGTTGAGGAGGGTTGAAAAGCCACAATGGCTAGGTTTTTGAATGGTTTGAATAGGAAGATAGCCAATATAGTGGAACTACATGTGGAGTTGGAGGACATGTTACATGTTACTATGAAGGTGGAGAGACAATTAAAAAGAAAATAAGCAGCGAGGTATTCTTCGGGTTCTAATCCTTCTTGGAAATCGAAGTGGGATAGTAATAGAAGTGATGTGGATGTTTCAAAGGTTAAGATCGAACCACCGACAGAAAAAGAAGATGTAGCTATCAAAGTAAAACCTAAAGAAAATCCCCAACCTTCTTGGAATAGGGATGTCAAGTGTTTTATATGCTTGGGTTCAGGGCACATTGTTTCTCAACGTCGTAACAAAAAGGCAATGATCTTACGTGATAATGGGAAATTTGCGAGTGATAGTGATAGTGATGAGACGCCCGAATTGGAGAATGCTAATAATGATGATGGGGTAGAGCCCAATGGTAGGTCAAACACTTGTTATGAGGCGTGCTCTCATTACACAAATCAAAGTGGATGACAAGAGTAGCAAAGGGAGAACATTTTTTTATACTAAATGCTATGTTAACAGCAAGGTATGTAGTATGATTATTGATAGGGAAAGTTGTACCAATGTTGGTAGTACTACCATTGTAGAAGATTTGGGATTGACTACTCTAAAACATCATAGACCCTATAGGTTGCAATGGTTGAATAAATGTGGAGAGGTTAGGGTTAATAAGCAAGTTTTGGTAAGCTTCACAATTGGGAAGTATAGTGATGAGGTGATGTGGTTCCTATACATGTTGGACATATCATGTTGGAGAGGCCACGACTCTCCAACATGATATGAAAGTGATCCATAACAAGTGTAAAAATAGGTACATATTTATCAAAGATGAGAAATATGTTACTCTTATGTCATTAACACCAAAACAGGTCTATGAAAAGAAGAGAAGAAAAATAAAGAGAGAAAAAAGGAGAATGACACTAATACTTCAAAGAATAGAGAAAATAGTAAGGTACCTAAAAAAAAAAGGTGAAGCTGCGAGAAAGAAAGTAAAAACCTCTTCAGATAGACAATAAAAGTCAAAAGTGATTAGAATTGCCTAGAACTAAAAGGGGTAGAGATTCCAATATGTGGTAGTAGATAGGTTTAGTAAAATGACACATTTCATTCCTCTTCATAAAACAAATGATGCCACGAAAATAGCTTACTTATTCTTTAAGTAAAAAGTGTGACTCCACAGGGATACCTAGGAAAATTGTGTCCGATGGAGATATTAAGTTCCTTGGTCATTTTTAGAGGGTTTTGTGGGGTAAGTTGAGAACCAAATTGAAAATACGTAGTTCGACCC
>CAIGRH010074658.1:0-13478 GCA_903798295.1 Fraxinus nigra
AAAAAAAAAATGACCACCAAACAAGGGCTAAAATGTGTATAACTATCTTATTTTATTAGAATAACTGCATATGTGCATTTATTTATAATAAAAATGCTAGATGTACACCATGACATTTGAGATGTTAAAAAAAGATTGGAGGGAAAATTGAATATTTTTTAAAATTATCCAATGGTGTATTGCTACGTGGCAAAATTTAAAGAATGACGTATATGTATCACAATTGTATTTATAATTGGATTTTGCTATTTGTACATATAAATGTACATAATGAATTACATAATATGATGTGGAGGGAAAAATTGGATAAAAAGTTTATTGTATTTTAAACTAATAAATAATAAAATGTCATGTAGTATTATTCAAATCTTGATACACAAGTAACAAAATCTTTTATAATTAGTTAAAAGTTTTGAAATTTGACACACTTTGGCAATACCGATTGGTTTTGCTATTTGTATATATAGATTGACATTTCAGTGTACAACCTCCTAACAATAGAGAGGGTGGTGACCACGACTAATAAAAAAATCGCGAGCCCCTATTGTGAAGTACAACCCTGATATACATGTAGCAAAACTCTACCGATTAATACAATTCTTGTCGTGTCATGCCGACGTGCTAGGGCTTATGTGGTACCTTTTGACACCTAGGCCTAGGCGAGTAGATGCTATAGTTTTTCAATATAATATTATTTAAATATTTAAAATCTCACAACTTACAAATTTAAATATACAATAAAAAAACACCTATATTTGTATCGAGCCAAAGCGCCTCTTGTTTTTGAACTTCTTTTGTCTGTCTTTCCCTACTTTCCCTCTTCTGATCTGTTGCCACCTCCACGGTAAAGTTCTTACAATTCTTACCATCCACAATACTTGCTTCTAATTTTCCCTTATCTCTTGAAATTGTTACCCCAACAATTGATATGGATTTATTGAGTTTTTTTTTTCTTTTAATTAAAACGTTGAAATTCTAATTATACGGTTATACCTGGGATTTTTTTTTTTTTATTTTATGTGAGGAACTGCGGATATAAACAGTTCGAGACTTTAATTTTTAAGCAAGAGTTTTAATAAGGTTTAACTTCAAAATTCGTCGTTAAATTCATGTATGCTATTCTTTGCTTCTTTTTTTTTGAACTGTAATTGCTTAATAATCTGCTTATATAGATGTTAGAATCTGTAATTTTTACACAATTTTTTTTGAAGTATATGGAATTATCTGTGAGGAATTTTGTTGGTTTCGGTAGCAAATTATATTCCTTAGATAAGTAGTAAATAGATATCATGTTTATTATAATTAACCCTCTCTTAAATGTAGGGTCTTGCACTCTTGCTGAAATGGTTTTCTGCTAAGTCTAAGTAAATTTTCCAAGTAGTAACTAATAATTCCCATTAAATGTTATTGTGTTGTTTCTTAGTTATATTCACTACAGTATTGGATGAGTTGCTATGTTGTGTTTGAGGGGCGATCTTGAAATTTCGTAATTCATCCCCATAACCTAAATGTGATGTCTCTCTCTACTCTGCAACCCTTTCTGTATGCCCTACCTTGACCCGTAGCTGAAGAAGCTTTGGGTAATTTATATATGCAAATTTATGTACATTTTTTTCTTACGTCCTCAAATGTATATAATTGTGTAGAAGTTGGAATTAACTCTTTTTACTTCGATTAATCCTCAGGACTCAAGTGTACCGAAACATTCTCCGGGTGGAATTACTTATAATGTTTTCCCAAATGATCAATACTGAAAGCAATGGCAACGGGATCTTTCTTAGTGGTGCTGGCAGTCCTGCCGTGGATAAGCAACCATCTAGCACACTGAAAAAGATGGTATTAAGAGACGTGCAGAACGAAAATGTAGGATCAAGACATAAGAATCAAGAGAGTTTGCTCTTTGGAGGAGGAAAACCCAGTGGTGATGCAATTAAGGCCCGAGGGACGAAACGGCTTACACCTGAGCGCCTTTCGAATTCCTCAGTTCACTCCTCCTTGGCCTTCAATGGTACAAATGATAATATTATGAACACCCATAGAAGATTAGAATTAGAACTTGGCAGAGGACGATTCCTAAACAATGAAGACAAATATTCTGGTTGTCCTAAGTCAACGAATTTGTGTCCATTGCCACTGCCACTGGAAATCTCTAAAAAGCAAACACTTGTGAGGGAGAGTAACATTCGTCGTGCTCCTGTAGCTACATCTAATCATATGACTCCAGTGATGGTTTTTTCAAGTGTTGGACCTTCAGTTCCCAGCTCTCTTGGAAAGCACGAAAATAACACCCAAGCTCCTGGATTTGACTGCCTCAGTGTCTCCTCAGAGCTGCCTCATGTAGTTGATTCTAAGGACAACAGTGATCAGCTAAGAACAGAACGATTTATTCGCCTGCAGAATTTTTTGAGGCAATGTGATGAAGCTAATCAAATGGATCGCATTCAGAGTGAGTGTCTTTGGTTTTCTATGATTTTGTTTAACCATATTTCTGTCTAAAGTCTGACAGTTTTGGATTTGCTGTTTGCTTGATGTGGTTTCCATCAGTGCTTTTGCATTTATCTCCTTTTGAGCTTAGTAAACATGCTGTTGAGTTGGAGAAGAGAGCAATTCAATTGACAGTAGATGAAGGTAAAGACAATGTGAATTTTCTGGCGGTTCCTTTTTTTCCTTGCCTCAAGCAGCTAATAAGTGTACTTCTCCTAGCATTTGATTGTCTAAATTGTTTGAAATTTACGCATGGCGTAATGAAACAGGGACACGGGAAATTGAACTGAAGAATGACTTGTTTTGTTTACTTGAAATTTGAGTTATATGGTTTGAACTTTGAAGTTGTCCATATTTATTTCACTCTGCAAGCAAAGGACACTCCTGTTTTAATTGTTACAATTAATTAACTTTCAACATTAAAGAAATTCCTTAGATTTTCTGGTATATGATTGCTAGAAATTAGGGACTATGAGTTGTACCCAGAATAGAACTGTCAATTGCCTTTATGGTTTCATCAATGAATGAGGATGAGTGAGGGAAAAGAAAATAAGATGATTAAGTTCATGGAAATTGCTTGGTATTATTGTTTTTGCATCTCAAACTATTATGACATTTGTTTTTGTGTTTGTTAAGGACTTTTGTTGAATAAACATTGTATTTTAGGATCTATGCACATGTACATATATGTTCAGACAACATTACCATAGAGATAAAGGTGTATGTTGGCAAGTATGTAGTTTCTCTATTCTCAGTGTATGGGTCTACCTCTTTCGGATTCACAGGACAACTTTGGTTTTCCTGCCATTTTGTCACTTCATTTTCTCAATGCTTGTGGGGTGCAAATATTTAGGATGTATAGTAGCCAAAATAGGAACATAGAGAATAAGAATTTAGTATAAATTTATGATATGATTATGAAAAGTTTAAATCAAACCAATAAAGGATTGGTGACAAATAGTTCCTCACTGATACGATAGGTATTTGCAATAATCTTCTTCTCTCAGTTGTCTCGAAGTAGGTAATTTTCACTATTCAATATAAAGTGTGTTTCTACATCCAACTTGATTCCTTGCTTAGTATCCTCTTTCTTGGTTGGTTCCATATGTTTTCTCATAGTTTCAGCACGCATTTGAATGACAGCACCATATCAATTCATATAACAAGATGGTAAATACCTGTAATTCTTAATATTCTCTTGTCATTGCAGGAAAAGAGATGCAGCGGATGAAGGCATTGAATGTTTTGGCAAAATCTTGCCCAATAAAAGTTCCATTGCAATCAAATCATTTACTACATTCTAACAAGGATAAGTGATAAAGTATATCATAATATTGTGGTGCTGATGGGCGCCTTCACGGACTTCATGGGTACTTGCATTCCACCAAGCCTGAGACGAGAGTTATCATCTGCTTCAAACATTACTACAACCAGTTGCGTAGCTGTTGATGAAACGCATCAACCAGTTTTTTAATCAATGATGATATGCATTGGGTAATGCCACTATAGATGCTTGTGCTTTCACTTAATGAGATGCTCTCACTTTGTTTTCGCCTAGGTATTATGGATTCAGAAGCAACTATATGAACTCTCTTTTTGTTGTGCATGTTATGCTTCATGTTGGTTAAACATTTCATCTTATGTAGTTATGTTGGTTTGATTACACCATAAATGAAGACGACACATGATAAATTATTCTATAACGTTTTTCTATATTTTTAGATTACTTGTCGTCTCATTTCTATTCATTTTGTTGCTTGAAAGTTCTACTGAGGTGTCTAAAACAATCATAATAGTTGCTTTTGTCATGAAGATTGAAGGTAGTGGCGAACGCAGATATTTTGAGTTAGAGGGCATAATCAAATTTACAAGAAAGTTGTAAAAAAAAATTAAAGCATTCGATATCTTATTGCAATTATTATTTACGAATTCTCATATTTTGATAACGTTTCATAATTATANTTTCTATATTTTTAGATTACTTGTCGTCTCATTTCTATTCATTTTGTTGCTTGAAAGTTCTACTGAGGTGTCTAAAACAATCATAATAGTTGCTTTTGTCATGAAGATTGAAGGTAGTGGCGAACGCAGATATTTTGAGTTAGAGGGCATAATCAAATTTACAAGAAAGTTGTAAAAAAAAATTAAAGCATTCGATATCTTATTGCAATTATTATTTACGAGTTCTCATATTTTGATAACGTTTCATAATTATATCATTTTCAATATTGTTAAATATACCGTTCTCGATATGTGCAATCAAATTATCATTTAACCCTTGTCAAAGAGTTAGAAGTCACGGAAGTAAGGAAAAAAATAAAAAAGTGAAGAGGTTTTGCAAACCTAAATCTGATTTTTGATTTGACAAAAAAATGTAAATGAAATATACGCTGCAAGCTATTTTTCCTTTTTTATCTTCATTTTATTTAAATTCCATTATTTGGCAATGAGTTGGATTTGTGATTTTATAATTTTTATTTATGTAAAAAATACTTTCTAAAAAACGTTTTGAGATCTCTACAGTTAGGCCATGTTTGATTGCAACGAATTTTATGAAAAATGTCACTTTCGAGGAAAACGAATTCCACTTTGACTATTTGATTGCAACCTGAAAATGGAAATCGAATTTCAAAGTACAATCACTTTAAGTTGCATTTTCTTTATTTTCGTGGAAAACAAATTCATATGAGTTTGGTGGCTTTTTATTTTCCAACTAAAATGAAATTTAAATTTCTTTCCATATTTGTCCATCAAATGAACCCTTAAGAGTCACTGCTTTTTAAATATTGTTATCGAAAATTAGTCTATAAAATAATAATTCACGGTTTTTATTTAATTAATTCACGGTTTCTGCCTAAAAAAATAAAATATCAACAAAGAAAAGGATAAGACGACTATTATTTTGACAACTATTATTATTATTATTTCAGTGTATATACTCTTCGTTTGCCATTCTTATCCATCATGATGATGACATGTTTAGTGCAAACCATAAAATAATATCAATAAAAAAATTAAGGTTGCATTTGATTGTCAATATTTTTCTTGGAAAATGTGTTTTTCCACATAATTTCCTATTTTTGTGCCATTTGTTTTACAATTTTCTTCACGAAAAATATTTCCTACTTTTGGTCACGTAATCGTATTTTCTTGAAAACAAGGAAAATATTTTATTTAGGGGAGTTTTTTTTTTTTTTAAAAAAAAATCTCATCTCATCGTATTTCTTTTAAGTAGAAGAAAATTTAAACGATAAGAATGGTTGAATCTTCAAACCTTGTTGACATACAAACTTTTGTAATTTTTTTATTATGTAAACATTATTGATGCCAAATTAAAAAATTCTTATGGATGTATAAGTACTCTTTTTAGCAAGCTTTGACCAAAATAAGTTGGAAAAAAACATAGAATATGCTTTAAGCAAAAAAATCCGCACCGCCCCGAACTGTTGGCGGGGCCCGTGAAGAATAAAAAAAAAATTAGTTAACTGGAATTTATTTTAAAAATAAAAAATAAATGGGGCAAACCCGCGCCGCACCCCACACCTCACACCGGCCCCATCTAAGGTGGGGCGGGGCGCGGGGCCCACTGCCTTTTCCTTCCATTTCTTCTCTATTCTCCCGGTATTAATAGCAATGTTATAAAACTGATTTGGGTACTAATCCAGTTTTTTTTTTTATTATTATTTTAAAAAATCAATTGAAATGAATGAACCAGTTATAAGTTTTTTGATCGAATCGGCCGATGAAATTACTATTAACAACTGGACCCATTATTAAGATTTTTTAAAGTTAAATCGGCCAATTTAACTCTTATTAAACATTGTATACATCACCACAAGCACATAATTGATGAGAGTGGGAACTATGTGCATTATCAACTCTAAACTACTTGACAAAATTTTGAAAAGCAAATTGATAAACACAAAAGTCCAACTCAACACACAAACCTCACCCCCCCCCATAAAACTTGATTTAAATTTGCAATTTGCATTATCCTGGCAATATTATTTTATTCATCAAGGCTTGTTTCTTTGGTTTTTCCATTTTTGTCTAGTCAGTTGAATGCCAAGGGGGTTATATGCATGGTAAACAATAGGCTTGTGGAGGCTGAAGAATCCATATAAGAGTTTGCACTTAGTTCTTTGTGGAGGGGATAAATGAGAGCAAAAACCCATAAAATCCAACAATGCATTGGACAATATTTGATACATATATTTTGTTGGAATTGAGAAACAACTTCGGAATATCCAAGAATCTTTTCCTAGTGAGTTCCTCTGCCTCTTCTTGTCTGCTTTTCGTTTATTACTATGATTTCTGTTTCTTGTCTGGAAATATCTTTAACGGTCTTGTCTATGCTCAAAATTTGTTCTTTCTAATGTAAAATATAAGAATCTTGATGAGTGGATTCAGATATGTGTAGGATCCAACTTAATGGCCAATTTAGTTATTTGCTTCAGTTTACCAAAGATTATGAACTAAAACAATGTTTCGGTTTCTTCTACAGACTGAGCTTTGACAGTCTACAACTTTCATACTAGATTGTACTTGGATATAGATTCTGATGTTACTGTTTTTGGGGTCCTCCATATGATGCCCTTATGGATTTTGATTACACCGATGAGCTATTCTTAGGAGGATTTTGGTTAGATGGATCTGAATTTTCACAATTCAATGCTTCGAATCCCAGTGGTCCGTTTGACCCGTCGTTCGTGTGGTCTAATGTGGAAGAGAGGCAAAGATCAACTTTTCATGACAACTTGTCCGTTAGTCAATCCCAAGGAACAAAACAATCTGTAAAATCTCATTCCCTTGTTGGGGATACTTCTAATGATGGAGGTTCTATAGGTCAATCAGATCGTTTTTCGGTTGAACGTTCCGAGCCGAGCAAAAGGAGGATTGGACAAAGGGCCTCAATATCGGCAATAGACCGTTTGGTTTGGGCAATTGGGTACATAAAAGACAACTCGAGAGATAAGGATGTACTTATTCAAGTATGGGTGCCGGTTAACAAAGGTGGCCGGCGAGTGTTGACGACGAATGATCAACCTTTCTCTCTTGACCTTAGTAGCCCAAGGCTTGTCCATTATAGGGAGATTTCTGTGAATTACCATTTCCCTGTTGAGGAGGCTTCTAAAGGGGTAGTGGGATTGCCTGGAAGGGTCTTTTTGGGTAAGGTTCCCGAGTGGAGTCCTGATGTTCGGTTCTTTACAAGGGACGAGTACCTACGAGTCGGACATGCACAAAAATACGATGTTCGTGGAACATTTGCCGTTCCAGTTCTTGAACAGGGTAGTCGCAATTGCTTGGGGGTTATTGAAGTGATCATGACCAAGGAGAAGATGAAGTATAGTGCAGAGCTTGAAAGTGTGTGCAAAGCTCTTGAGGTTTGTTTTTTGCTCAATTTCACGAGTTCTCAACTTTATTTTAAAACATTCGATTTTATGGCCGTACAACTACAAGAATGTAGGAATCGAGACCTATTTCTTTAGCTAAAATCTGAGTAAAAGAACTTGCTTTCTTATAGGCTGTTGATCTCAGGAGTTCTGAAGTTTCAAGTGCGCAGAACATCAAGGTAATCAGATAGAATCTGCACAGTATCATTTCTCTGCAGAAGTTACTAAATTTTCTGAATTAACGTGTCTGGTTCTTTGCAGACGTGTGATTTATCTCATCAAGCAGCATTACCCGAAATTTTGGAGGTTTTGAGATCTGCTTGTGAAACACATAGATTGCCGTTGGCTCAGACATGGGTCTCATGTGTCCTACAAGGCAAATGGGGGAGTCGGCACTCGGACGATAACTTGCTCCATTGTGTTTCCACTGTAGATTCTGCTTGCTACATAGCAGATCCCGGTACTCGGGATTTTTTCGAAGCTTGCTCTGAGCACCACTTGTTAAAAGGTCAAGGCATTGTCGGTACAGCATTTACGACTAACCAACCTTGTTTCTCACCTGATGTAACTTCTTATAGTAAGACTGTGTATCCTTTGTCTCATCATGCAAAGATGTTTGGACTATGTGCTGCTGTTGCTATACGTCTTCGGAGTATCTGTACTGGTTCGTCTGACTTTGTTTTGGAGTTCTTTTTGCCTAAGGATTGTAGGGATCCTGAAGGACAAAAGGGAATACTCACTTTGTTGTCGAATGTTATACAAAAAGTTTGCCGCACGTTACGAGTTGTTACGGAAGAAGAGTTGAAGGACGAATCTGTTTCTCCAATTTGTGAAGTTGCAAATCCTCCAGTAACTACATCTTGTGAAGAAGCTCCACAGGTGGACCAAATGCATTCTTTGATGCCCTCTCATAATATAATATCCTGGAATGGAAAACCAAGAGAGATCATAGCTGAAATATCGTCACAGTTCAGAGGAGATCAACCGGATTCTAGTTCAAGAGTGGGTTTTGCCTTTGATGATAGCTCACCAAGCACAAGTAAACCTCGAGAGAGAAGACGAAAAAAAGCTGAGAAAACTATTACGTTGCAAGTTCTACGGAAATACTTCGCTGGGAGCCTGAAAGATGCTGCAAAAAGTATTGGTGGTAAGCGGCGGAGACTACCCTTAGAATTCAAAATCTTCTTCATTGTTCCCTTTATATGTAAATTATTTCATAGTTTCTAGTATACGAGCCTGGAATCCGGTTTTTCCTTTTGACATTTTTAATTTTCAATTTTCTCTACGATTTCAGTGTGTCCGACCACTTTGAAGAGGATATGCAGGCATCATGGAATAATGGGTTGGCCTTCTCGAAAGATCAAGAAGGTCGGTCACTCCCTAGAAAAGATCCAACGTGTGATAGACTCGGTACCAGGTGGCTCTGCTTTGCAAATTGAATCCTTTTACTCCAATTTTCCTAAACTGGCATCTCCAAACGTATTGAAGACAGCCCAACTTGCAAATTCAAATTCCACTGATTGGACAAAACCATTAGGCAGGCAGTCTGAAAATGACATTTTTAGCTCCATGGCTGCTGCATCGAAGTCAGCTTCCACTTCCTGCAGTCAGAATTCGAGCTCAAGTCAATGTTATTCTAATGTTTTTGGTTCGATAGTTCAGGAAGAATCTGTCAACGGCCTGCTAAAACGCTCTAGAAGCGACGGAAACCTGCATTTATCAAGTGATGTGAACTTTGGTGAGCCTCCTAATCAAGAAAGTTGCCCGCCTGCATTGATAGACAGTGGTCGACAATCTGAAGATGGAGACCCTCACAGACTAAAAGTGACTTACGGGAAAGAGAAAATCAGGTTCCGCTTGCAAAATAAGTGGGGATACAAAAATTTACTGCACGAGATTGCAATGCGGTTTGGTATAGATGACACAAGCGGTTTTCATCTCAAATACTTGGATGATGACTTCGAATGGATATTATTAACATGTGATGCTGATCTGGAGGAGTGTATTGATGTTTACCGATCAACTCAGAGCCAAACAATTAAACTCTCTTTGCTTCGTGATTCCCAACTGCACGTTGGGAGCTCATATGGCAGCAGCAGCCTTTTGTGATTATAGTACAAATAATCGCATCTACACATTTGCGTCTGGTGCAGTTTTGAACCAGGCTTTAACCCTGCAAAGAGTTCAAAGCGAAAGGTAAGAACATATAGTACATGAATGCATCGGAAAATCCCTGAAGCCTTGTATACTGGATTTCTAAGCAATGCAATATATCCTATTGGTAAATCCCCGTGTATGTTGCACATTAATTGAAAGCTTTGATTCTGTAATGCTCTTACTCTGTAAATTGTTATCAATATATAGAAAGACTTTCTTGTGTCCAGTACTTGCCTGTTAAGCCTTGAAATGCAATCAGATTCTTGTTATCCTTTAATCGACTTATGTGAACTAACATTTCGGAAACAGAAGATAGTTGAATGTGCACAAGATACATTAAATGATTTGCAATTAAGATTGAGAATAGCAACCTAGGGTGTGTGTGGGTTCTATCTCCCTTGATTTGACTGGGGCGCCTGAGGACTGCTTGAGATCGAACACTTTATGGGAGGTAGTGGCGGATCCAACAGTTCAGGTTAGCCCGGGCGGCGACGGCCGCTCAAGCAGTCGCCCAATATAAGGAAAAAAATTTCAACAAAGCCAGCAAAGGATAGTCGCCAAGATGTTATCTCCAAAAATCTTGGAATTGGCTACTTAATCCTTTTTCGTCACCCTATTCAATACTGCTCAATCCTGCCATATAATTCAATTACTTCAGCAAGCTTGATCTTCAGTTGGATGAAATCTATTAATATTTGGGGCCAACTTTAACTTCTCCTCATTCTAGAGCAGCTCCTCCGGGTGTATTTAAAAAAAAAAATTGAGCCCGAGGAAAGCTGACCCAAAGAACGAGTCTAACAACAAATGTAGAACCTGTGGGTACAAGTCCTTAGCAATAATCACAAGCAAGCTAGCCCAAAAGTGCATGAAGCCAAGGGATAAGCGAAGGGCTAGCGATTATTAGTACTCTTGGGCTTAGCGGAATGAATGAACTTGCTAAATCAACAAGCGCAAGAAGGGTCCGAGGGATAAGGGAGCTAAGCACCTGGATCGGTAGTAAGTCTTTAGATATCCTTCTACTTGCTCTCAGACGACTAACAATAAGAAGACAATAGAAGCTCCTAAGAGTAAAGTGGTACCCAATATGGAGACCAGATTGTCCAGGTCCAGAACGACCAGCCTAGGCTCGTGGTCTGCACAGGCCAGCCTGCACCTCTACAGACAAACCCATTACCTACGAGCCTCAAGAGACTTCAACTTCACAATTCTACATCTTACTGTGTAAAACTGTTGAGCAGTACAAAACAGATTGGAATTCACAAGAAATCTGTACATTGTTTCCTTGTATATCTCAAAAGAACACTGACTATCATTCTACTTTACATTTGAGTGTGCTATTCCAGCACGATAGCCGGCTAATTACATGCACCTATACGGCTTCTAGGGAGAGGAAAAAAAATAAAAAAAAAACTTCCCTCCAAAATGATCAGAACTGTGATGAAGTTGATGGCCGATCCTCTTGTTTTTCGATGAGAATACACCTTGACGGAGGACCAAACATGCTCAGTAGTACCTGGAAAAGAACAAGTCACAAAGTCGAGAATAAGCTTTACAAAATTACTTATAATTGAGAATGTGTACTTGTGTTGTAAGTTACGTTGCAACTCCTACCTTTCTGTCACTTGAAAGTAAAAAATGTAATTTGAACATGTTTGGAAACAAAATGTTGCACATAAGTTTAACTAACACATTGACAGTCAGTCATCACTTTGCAGAGACTGATATCCTAAATTATAGTTTTATGGTAGTTAATAAATAAAAATTATTCATCTAATTTGTGAAGATTTCCAAGACTAATGTAATATTACGAAATTAAGATTGATGCTGAATTTTTTTTCTCAGTGACTAAGCTTGTTCGGTAATTTGGGAATGTATTGTACTCGACTATATAAGAAAGAAAATAAAAAAGTTAACATCTGATTGATTGTATTGTATTGTATTGTATTGTTGTACGTTTAAATCTCCCATGAAAGAAAGAATAATTTGTCTTAATTCTTAAAGATCTTACCTGCTTTTTCCCCCCAAAAAATAATTCGTAGAATAAAAACGGATGATAAATACAAAGATCTTACTGGTAAAAAGACTAGCCCATGCAGGAAACCAAGGAGCACCAAAGCAAGATACATTTTGAAATAATAAACCTGAAAATCATTGAGTAAAGTTAAGATCACTAGGAAAAAAAAGTAGCATTTCTTATGCATGAATCTAAATGGGAGAGAAGAGATACCACAAAGACTTCGGTCTTCGAAAAGCAAAGAACAAGCACACCAACGAGCTTCGTGAGGGTGATTCCACTGCCAAAGAGAAAAGGATGAAATCAGTTGAATCATTATATATTGGCGAAAAAGGAAATTGCATCCAAAAGTCTTCTCAAAAGATTCTAAAATTCATGCAAGAAAGGAGCTTTACTAATAAATAATTAATAGAGATTTGAATTCAAGTATGAAAGCAGAGAGAATTTAAACCTTGGCTAAAAGCTCAAGGTATATTTATGCTGCATTTGTAGAAGAGGTTAGGAGATGAAGAACATGATTCATGTAGCCGACCCATGTTTGGATAAGCTTAAAAAATATGTAAACATATGTTTTTGGAAAGTAAATAAAGATATGGTTTTAAAATGTATAGATTTTCAACCAAAAAACTAATAAAACAAAAAGTAATTTCTCAAATGCCCAAACATGCTAGGTACAAAAATTTACTCAAAAGTAAATTTTAAGCTTAAGCATGACGCAAGTTCAATTTCAGACTTCGCTGCACCACACTCCACATAAACACAATTGTGGCTACAACTTTTCTAAAATAATGTGCAAGTCAATTAACAGGGTATTATGCCTTCTCCTTCATCCGTGTTTATTGCCTGAAATATGTTATGAAAAGGTCGTAATTTCATCCTGTATGAGCGCAAAACATGAAACCAGCCTCTCCTGGGGAAGCATGATCAGAGGGCGGACTAAGTTGTATCATCCAGTGAATATGTAAACTAAGGCATGCATCATTTTAACACACAGTATAATTACCAATTGAGACTAATTTCTTTTCGGAGAGAGAAGAAAGGAATTAAGAAATATTTGCTGCTAATATCATTTCTTTCCTATATTGAATTTACCACAGCCCCAAACTATGTGCCGTAAAATCAATGGATGCTACATATTCCAACTAGAAATAGTTCATCAAAACTTTTTCATGTGAAAATAAAAATAAATTAGAAAGAATGACGTTGCGTTGTACATATTATTTTCTCCTTTATCCCCATACAAAGTCAAACCAGATAGCCCATTTTGAGACCAATGAAGTAGAAGTCGAGAAATGGCCAATAAAAGATTTAGGAAAGCTTCTTAAACAGAAAAGAGAGAAGGTAAACCTGAAAACGGAAGCCCCCATTGTGGTCAATGCGTCCTTCATGCGTTGATTTCTATCTCCACTACTTACCTGGTATGGAAATGT
>CAIGRH010074682.1:0-12006 GCA_903798295.1 Fraxinus nigra
ATTCAAATTTGGACAATCTAAGTATTGTTCTTTATTCTTTTAAAAGTTCGAAAAATAATTTTTCTTTTGAGGTGAAAAATAACTTTAGTTTTAAAAATCATTATTTTCAAAAGTTTGCATAACATTCGCCTAAACTCGGAGCTTATCTTTATCATTTAATCATGTTTCACGTATAAAATGTTTCGTTTAAATTCGTAAAAAATTTAAAACTTGATTGTACATGTTACATGTATGATTGAAATTTGTTTTTTTTTCTTA
Organism: Fraxinus nigra; assembly: GCA_903798295.1. Lineage (NCBI taxonomy): Eukaryota > Viridiplantae > Streptophyta > Magnoliopsida > Lamiales > Oleaceae > Fraxinus > Fraxinus nigra. The sequence goes on from CAIGRH010074682.1 coordinate 259, forward strand.
TTATTTTATATTAAAATTGGATTATATTTTCAAATATATATGCCTTTTTCACATTTGAGTGCATTTATATATTGATTGAAATTTTTTTAACATTATTTAATTAAATATTAATAAACAATTTTATTATTGCGCCATCAGCGATCGCCCTAGCTGACTTAATAGTCTAGATCCGCCCCCCTGGATATCATGTCAATTCCAACGAACCAAATATGCCATTTCTGATGTGCATCCCTGCACAGCTCGTTCTAGCAAATCCAGGGCAAGTAATGCTTGACGAGCTCCACGCATCGGATTTTGCGAACAGATTGAAGATGACAAAATCTTACTCACTGTTGCGGATGCCACTCGACTTTTGCTTCCAAGATGGAACCTTGAGATCGTCTCTAGTCGGCCAAACCCGTAATATTACAAGTGTGAATTTGCATTCCAAGGATTAACGGCATGTGGATACCTGAGGAATCTTGATTGAAGATGGCGAAATAGCAAACTCATGGAGAAGCGTGTAGAGTTGGCTTTTATGTTGAGAAACTTTTTGAAATGTATAATACCTTTTTTTTTTTTTTTCCTTGTTAATTCTCTTAATATATGGTTCTTTTTGTCGTGATTTCTCTGTCGGTGAATCAAAATATTTGTCTAAAAGTATATGAAATAAAATTAAGGTACATCAAATATTCAACTTAGGAACTTGCTCGGTAATAGAATAACAAACATCCATCCTATTTATCCACGTCTCAAATCCAAAAGGCCTAGTAATAATACAGAATGCCGGAATAGTTAATGCAAAACACACATGATAAGAATCCCTCTTGGGATCCATTTCCATCTGTAAATCGAGTATCAAATGATCAGAAGATAGCAAGTGATGAAGCAACTACCATGGTGAGGAAAAACATTCCCAAGGAGATGGTGAGTCCACAAGAACCAGAGCTTCCGGCAGCCGGTGCAGGAGCAATTTCATTAGCAACAATACCAGTACTTGGAGCACCAGCGACTGAGCTAGGAGGCAATGGCGATGGAGAAAGAGCTGCAAACAAAAGGAATATACCCATCTTAAGAAATTTGTAAACTCTACTAGGCGCACGTTTGACTAAGCATAAAAGTTACTTTTCAAGAAAAGTATGTCGATTTTCTGAATTTGCAATCTTGGATTAACACCATTTTCAGTTATGTATACATTTTCTTCACCTAAGATGACTGGGTTGATGTTAACATTAGTCCCTTCTTCAGCAATTACAATTGAACACCAAGAAAACAATAAAATCACAATTATAATTCGGTTCATTGCTAGAGATATTACATTATCACTGTGTGATAATTTCTAAAATAAGATCAGATCAAAGTAGACAAAAATATGATGAGATCTGTGTGTACCTGGAGCAGCACCAGTGACAGAGCCGATGCTCACTGTACCAAAGAACAAAATACAGAAAACCCATGTTAATACAAATATGTTATTTTCAAAATCATGATTTCTTCTTCCTGGAAATAGAATAAAAAGAAAAATACAGTGTAAATTTCAGAAGCTAAAACAAAAAATAAAATAAAATGAAAATAATAGCAGAAGAGAACGGGAACTCACAGCCACAGTTACTAACTGAAGGAGCAGAGACATGACATTCAGAGGGCAGAGCCAAGGCTTTAGTGACGTTGAGAGTGACACCAAATTGTGCACTATTTTTAAAGCCTTCACAGAGACACTGAGGGTCTGTTTTGAGCACAGTTTTGAGGCCAGAACAACAAGTTCCTTCAGGCTTCTTTGTGGTGCTCCCAGCGGTCACAAATGACAGGCAGTCCGCCATGTTGAGCACCAAACTGGTGCAATCCACGGCGGGAGCCGGCGCCGCGGAGTAAGCTGTGGTGAAGAAAGTTGCACAGGCACAGAGCATGAACATGCAGAAGATTGGGAATTTGGAGAACAATACCATTGTAGGGAGGGAGACTGACTGACTGACTGTAGAGTGTAGTTTTGGAGAAAATGAAAGTCTAGAAAAGGTGAGAAATTTGAAGGTTAATGTGGGCTTATTCTTATTTATGGGTGGAATTTACGGGGTGGTGAGGGTACTAATGATGGGATTGAGTCGCATGCGATGGTAGGGTTCTCCGGGTTTGAGTTTAATTCAGAGATCAAAGGGGTAAACTCTCAAATCGATTCTTTTATTATTTCAAATCTAATTATGAGTCTATTCTTATAGAATAAATTTTATAAAAATTGATTTTTTACGACATATAATTAAAAAGTAAAGAAAAAAATTTTTGTTTGTAAATAATATTATTTTATTGAAAGAATGTTTAATTAAAAATGAGTTACAACAAAAATGAATTTCAACGGACGGTGATATATGTGATTAAAAAGTTATGAATCAATTAAATATATAGTTAAAATTAATTGTTTACTTTGACTTAAATTAAAATTTAGATTTTATGCATAGGAAAAATTGGAGAATGGAAGCATTCCTCTGTATGAATCGATCTTATTTCATTCCAATTCCTTCCCGATAACTCTCAAGGGAATAATTGTCACCATTACTATCTCTACCTAAAAAGGTGTCATCATAGATGAAATTCACTCTACAATAAAAATAAATCAAAATTAGAGTATATGTGTTTAAAAGAAGAAAAGATTATTGATGCACGTGAAATACTATAGTAAATTAATTATCTTATAACCCACTTTGAAATTTGAATCGCTCCCGTTCTTTAGTAGCGAGTAGCAACGGAGGAAGGTGGGTCATTGGCTCCACTAAAATGTGATGTATATCCGTTTTATATTATTATATTTTGTGTTTAAAAAAATTGCAATCAAGTTTTTTTATGCGGTTTACGAATTTGACTTTGTCACTATTATCTAGTCTTATTTCAAAGGCTTATTAGCACAAAATGTCTCTACGTTTGAAATGCAAAACATCATCACATTTCAAGTTTTTTCATTTTCATTCATATTTCCACGTTTCATTGTGAAAAATGTCATTTTTATCAATTTCTATCTAATTTCTCAATAAAAATTCGTCATTTCACAGTTTTTTTATTAAGAAATTGAATGAAAATGAATAGAAATGATGGTTTGCGCAATTAAAAGTGTAATTAAGGGTGAAAATAACAAAAAAAAAGGTAAGGACCTTTTTTGCAATAATAAGGAAAGGTATGGACATTATGTAGCCAATTACCATTTTAATAATTTATTTGTGTTTTTTTAAAAAATTGAGACTGTAATTGCAATTAGTCTTTTTTTCATTTTCTTTTTGTTTTATTTAAAGAGAATGGTATATTCGTTATTTCATAATTTTTTTACTGAGAAAATAGGTGTAAATGATCTTTTGCGTAGTGAAAGATGGAAATAAGGATGAAAATGTCAAAAAATGAAAGATATGGACGTTTTTCACAATAACAATGAAAGGTACCCGTACAGAAATTTGAATCTATAGCCTGGGTTTTCGTTTTCTTGGTTATAGCAGTGTTATTATAGAGGAAAGAAATGGATCGGATCAAGGGCCTGTGGAGAAGCATGGACCTAGAAACTAGTCTTTGATTAGCAAATCGATTGCAGGAAGGTCTGAGAAATGCGTACATGTTGCGGTGGTGCAACTAACTTTCCCTTGGAGCGCAACATCTCGCTTCCACACCTGAAGAAGATGAGAAAATCATTCTGGCTCACGCGAAATTTGGAAACAAATGGGCTACTAAATCCAGATTATTGTCAGGCCGAACGGATAACGCCATAAAGAACCACTGGAACTCGACTCTGAAGCGCAAATGCTTTTCCATGTTCGAGGAGTTCAATAACTTTTGAGCCTGAGACTCTGTAGCTGTTGAAGAGATCTTCATGTGTTGGGCCGAGTACAAGACTTGGTAGCTCCGGTCTTTATTTGGATCCTAGCAATCCATCCGGATCTGATTTGAGTGATTCAACTTATTTTAATTTTGATTGAGAACCTATTCCATTGAGTCGCCAATGTTTGGGTTTGTATTTTCTCAACCAATAGGGAAATTGTTGTAGTATATTGTTGGAATGGTGTTGGTGGTGGTGGCGGTGGTGGTGGTGGTGGTGGTGGTGGTGGAGGAGGAGGAGAGAAAGAAAAAGATTATATTTTATTTTGAATTTTTTAATAATTTATTTGGGAGTCATTTGTACTTTTTCAAAAGGTTTGGGAGTATGGTTGCAATTAATTCCTTATTTTTATTTTATTTAAATAAGATGGTATATTTGTCATTTAGCATATTTTTATTAAGAAATTTGATGAAAATAACGTTTTTCACAATGAAATATGGAAATAAGTATGAAAATGCAAAAACTTGAAGCATATAGAAAGTTTACATACTAAAGACCCAATATAGAAACGTTTTGTGCTAATAAAAATAATCTCAAATATAAATACATGTACAATTCTATTATTTCTTTAGCGTCGATATACTTCATCCATCCGTACTTGACTTTGTAGCTAATAGCTATGATTTTGATTGATGGATCCCATGAGACCAAAATTGTGATTAATGGTGGTGTAATGGTCCACCCCCAAAATGAGAATCTTATATTTCTCCATCTCAACATAGATAACTTTGTGTCATACACCCACTTCTTTTAATCATTGTTTTGCTAATATTTTTAGTCAAAATCGCCTAATATCATTTTTATGGACTCCACTCGAATTAAATGACCCCTACAAAGAATACCTTTAACATGATTAAGGTTTTTTTTTTTTTTTAACCTTAAAAGATGCTAAAAGGTAATATTCAAATGTTTGAAAATTTGGAAGACGTTGGTATCTAATGATCACTAGAGATTGATGTATCTTTGAAAGCCTAGAAAGAGAGAGTTTATGACACCCCGATGGCTACTAAAGCCAATTTAGGGTAATTCAAGAGGATTAGAGCTATTGAATTGTCTAATGTTTTTATAACTTAACAGTCAGAAATCTCTACATCGAATTTTAACTGCTTCAAGTTGGCTATGGAAAATAGGCATTAAGGAATAATCTTTAATTTTGAAACGACAAGACGTGTCTATACAATAATGAATTATCTATTAAAAAAAAAAACACCAATGTGATTATCCCTTTTACAACGGAAAAGGGGTTTCAAGTATATTTTGATCTAAAAGCGTGATTTGTTATGATTTGTGTAAGTGGGCTTGAGGGCATATTTTGACCTAAAAGCGTGGTTGGAGAAGGGCCCTCAAGATATATGCCACCTTTCGGTGTATAGCCTTGAAATTAATAAAGTGCAACTTTTGTGTTAATCACCATAAAGTATTCTCATGCTCCAATTATTATATTTATATTTTTTTTTTCAATTCTTAATTTCACGCATGCAATTGCTTTGACTAATAATATTCCTTGGCAAGCCAGGAAACTTTTCATTCAATAATGCAAATAATTATTAATAATTATTAACACACGACACTACAGAGAAAAATCACGGCATGAAAAGAATACACAATATCGATGAATTTACGGATCTTGATTGTTACATAACATGAAGTTAATAGAGCATCCTTGTCTAATCTTAAAAAATTATAATTGTAAAGTAAGTAATAAGTAAGTTTTGAAATAAATATATTTTTTATTAATTAATAAGAAATTGAAAAAAATAAATTACTTATTTTGATTACAAGTGTGTTGTGATCGAACACACAACCAAACAAGCAATCACATTGTCTATATGGTTCTAACACAAAGGTAAAACACTTCACGTCACAGTGAATCATACCGCAACTTTATGGTTCACTTAGCCCAAAAGTCCATGCCATATATAAATATTCATTTTTGAACTTGGAGGAATATGGTTACGTCTCTTTTGATAAGACTCCAAACATCGGCAACAAAGCAATCAACAAGAAGTCCAATTAGATCTACACTCCACAACCAAGCCTAGTCGAGGCCGTATATTAGGTAACCGAAATGACACATCACCTCAAGTAAGGTGTCATGTAGAGGCCGACTCTCTATGGCCTTGGCAATGTGCAATAACTTGCCATAGAATAAATCCAAGGCAATTAGCCTCTTAATGAAAAGAAGGCATCTCTCAGTTCACCTATTTTAAGAGGTCTTTCGTACAAAATCATTATATGATTGATTGATGTGATATATCTACAGTAGATGCCTCGCAAACAACTTGTCAATCTACTTTTTAAATGTCAAACTTGGGCTATAAGGTGATTATTGCCCCTAAATATAAAATTGATGGAATGACGCCTAGGAAAAGACTCTTAGGTCATTAGAATGAAGTCACATGTCGTTTCATTCAACGAGAACTATTCTTCATCTTATATATATTACTCAAGTTGACTAAATTGGTCGTTGAAGTGCTCGCGGCTGCCTCTCCACCATTAGAGAAGGCCACGTACTTCTAAATGTTTGTCCAAGTATGCATGAGATAAGCAACATGAATGTGAGTGGAGTTGAGATCTATTGACCACGTCATCTGTGCACAAATCGAGGTCAACAATAACATAAGAGTTACTTTTAGAATAAGTAATATGTTTACTAAGAGAAGTTAGTTATCCACACATATTCGAATTAAAAAATTATTTTCTAACCTAGACAAACATGTTATGACTCCCTAAAAAATTGGAAGGGTTTTAAAAAGAAATTGTGTCTATCTTCTTCACAATAAATCTTCACGTAGTAATCGTGCACAAGTGACACGAAGACATGGGGTTACGATTTCAATCACGTAAAAAACATGTTATAATCTTTGCAACTAAGTACAACACAGACCCGCCCTTCTATCGGCCTTGCTTTGAGGTGGGGCATGGGGAAACACTCCTTGGAGGCTGGAGCTCTTGGCTTGTAAGGGAAATATCCCTCGGAATTGGAGTTTCAAAAGATGAGAGGAGATTCCAAATGCTCCTTACGAGGATAAAACCCTCAACTTCATTAGGAATGAGGTTTCGCTACAAGAGTACTACTTATATTGTGATGCAAACTTTCGATTGACGAGTTAAGAAATTATAGACAGAGAGAGAAAAATAATTTTTTTTGTACTTCTACTAGCTTTTAGTAACGTTGTATTTTTGTAGCAACAAGATAGCATTAGATATTACTCATTTATTAAAGCACAAAATACAATAATATTTACTTTTATTAAGTTTTGTAAGGTTCAAAGTAACTTTGAAATTCATGTTTAAAAATAAATAAGTTTTCCTTACTTCTATTTGCGGGAAAAATGTGTTTGCTTGTCTGAAGAAAGAAATCCTTTTTTTATGTGGGCAAAACCTGGTTATTTTTATCAACTGTGATTATAACAATCTAGTTTCCATCATAGCAATTATTTCTAGATTATTTCCTTAATAGAATATTCTATCCTAGATTAGTTTTATTTCCTTACATAGTAGATTTTACATGTATTAATACACAATTGTATTGTATATTGAATCAATGAGAATTAATTCATTCCATACAAAACTTAATATGGTATCAGAGAATTAGGTTTCGTCTTAGGTACCTTGGTTCCTGCCATGGCTGATACTGCTCCTGTTACTGCCTTGGATGCAAATAAATTCCTTACAGATGCTTCATCCCCATACTTCCTGCATTCATTCGATCAACCTCATCAAATTCTTGTTGATACACCTCTTAATGGCGACAACTATCTGGCTTGGCGCCGAGCAATCACTCGTGCATTGAATGCCAAGAACAAATTAAGCTTTGTTCTTGACACCATCGAACGTCCTACTGATGACACCGCTGCAGCACTACTTTGGGACCATTGCTGTGACATGATAATGTCATGGCTCCTACATTCAATTGATCGGTCGCTTACAAGCATCCTTCTCTACTATGCCACACCGAACGACTTGTGAGTGGAGCTAGAAACCCGTATTCAACAAAGCAATCGTTCCAAAATCTTTCAATTGAAACGGGATTTGGCTAATTTTCACCAAGACCAACAATCAATCACAGCATACTATGGTAAATTAAAGGAATTGTTGAATGAATTAGCCTCCCTACAACTCACGAATCCATGTACATACGGTGCTTCAAAATCTCTTGCTGAACTTCAAGATACTAACCGGGTTTATCAATTCCTCATGGGCCAAAACGAAAGTTTTCAACATTTTCGTTCCCAAATTTTGGCTACAGATCCACTTCCCTCCATTGGACGGTGCTATTCCATCCTCCATCAAGAAGAAACGCAACGTCTCGTTCAACTAATTCCATCTCAACCTGATGCTTCAGCCCTAACCGCCCGCTCCACGTTGCCCAACACCCCATCTCACCCCCGTCGTGTGTGGCCTACTGGGACTCCTCTATGTGAAGCTTGTGGTGAACCGGGTTACCCAAGAAACAAATGTTTCGAAATTATTAGATACCCGGAGTGGTGGCCGTCCAAGAATAAACACAACATTTGGGTCACCCATCTTTACATAATATTCCGCATTTTATTCCTCGTCCTAAAATTATTGGACATTGTGATGCATGTAATCGTGGAAAACACACTCGATTACCTAGTTGAAAATAAAAGTTTGATGCCTTTTGAACCTATTTTTTGTGATATTTGGGGTGGTTATCATACCGCTTCTCTCTTGAGTTGCACATTATTCCTTAACCATAGTTGATGAATACACTCGATTCACATGGCTGTATTTAATACATTTTAAATCTGAAACATTATTTTGTCTGCGTAAATTTTTTTCCATGATTCACATTCAATTCAATTCCAAAATTCGTCACATACATACTGACAATGGTCAAGAATCTTTTGCTCGCTCCACACAGTTTTTTTACTAAACAAGGCACTCTTCACGAATGCACTCGCGTAGAGACACCTCAACAGAATGGTGTTGCTGAACGAAAACATCGTCATATTTTAAATGTGGCTCAATGCTTACGCTTTCAAGCTCACATTCTCCTTACCTTTTGGGAAGACTGTATACTTACTACTACTTATCTAATTAATCGCACCCCGTCCCCTTCCCTAAACAATACTTCTCCTTTTGAGCACCTTTACGGAGAATCACCTCGATATGATCATTTACGCGTATTTGGTTGTCTTTGCTATACTCACACTAGTTCTGCTCATCGTGACAAGTTTCAACCTCGTGCCCGTCCATGTGTTTTTTTAGGATACCCCTCCACTCATCGTGCATATCAGGCTTATGACTTAGATAAAAAACGGGTTATCATCTCTAGGGACGTCACCTTTATCGAACATATTTTTCCTTTCCAACTTCTACATCTACCTGCTAACTCCCCTTTTGTCTTACCTCTTCTCGTTCTTGACCTTCCCGATTCTGCTCCTAACACTTCTCGTTCCGCCAACCGCTTCCTTTCCTCTTCCAGAACCCCCTCCCACTCGTCCTCGTCGCATTATACATCATCCTGCTCACCTTGCTGATTTTATATATCCTACCTTACCATCCGCCTCATCCATTACGCCTTGCCCCGCTCCAGTCACATCTTCAGGTATGTCTCATCCCATTTCACAATTTGTCTCATATCATAATTTCTTTGCAAAACATTTTGCTTTTTTATCTGCTAATTCACATTCTTCTGATCCTACTCGATATTCTCAAGCTGTTAAACATTCCCATTGGCGTGATGCTATGCAGGCTGAGATTCAGGCACTTGAATCTAATAATACTTGGCTTCTTACATCTCTTCATCAAGGCAAGAAACCCATCGGTTGTAAGTGGGTCTTCAAAACTAAACTTTATGCAGATGTTTCCATTGAGAGGTATAGAGCTCGATTAGTGGCCAAGGGTTACACTCAGGTTGAGGGCCTTGATTATAATGACACTTTCGCTCCTGTGGCTAAACTTGTCACTGTCCACTGTGTCCTGGCTATTGCAGCAGCTCGTCATTGGCATCTCCATTAGCTTGATGTCAATAATTCATTTCTTCACGGAGATTTACAGGAGGAGGTCTATATGACGCTTGCTCCCAGCTATGGTTGAGAGGGGGAGACTCGTGTTTGTCATCTACTTAAATCTCTCTATGGTCTTAAACAGGCTTCCCGTAATTGATACTCCAAACTGTCCTCTATCTTGTTATCATATGGTTTTGCTCAGTCTACGGTTGATCACTCACTTTTTACTGGAACCATTGGCTCTTCTTTTACTGCTATTCTAGTTTATGTTGATGACATCTTGGTTGCAGGAAATGACCTCTCTACCATTACCACTCTCAAAACGTGAATTGATGACAGGTTCAAGATCAAGGATTTATGCCCTTTGAATTATTTTCTTGGTCTTGAAATCGCCCTCTCTCCGCTTGGAATTTTCATTAATCAGAGAAAGTATACTCTTGACATACTTGCCGACTCCGGTAATTTGGGTTCCCGACCTGCCTCTTTTCCCATGGATCAGAATTTGAAGCTTACTCCTGACAATGGTACTCTCCTTTCTGATCCTAGTGCATACCGACGACTACTGGGTCGACTTTTGTATCTCACTATTACTCGTCCAGACATCTCCTTCTCTGTCCATATGCTGAGCCAGTTTATGCAAAATCCTCGAGACTCACATAACTGAGCTGCATTTCACATACTCCGTTATTTGAAAGGATCTCCGAGCCATGGACTATTTTATTATGCCCAGTGTGATCTCAGGCTCTCTGCATACTCTGATTCTGATTGGGCTAGATGCCCTACCACCCGTCGTTCCACGACATGTTTTTTTGTCACTCTTGGGACTAGTCCCACTTCTTGGCGTATGAAGAAGCAAACGGTTGTTTCACGGTCCTCTGCCGAAGCTGAGTACCATGCTATGTCAATGGCGACTTGTGAACTTGTTTGGCTCAAAACTCTTTTGCGTGATCTTGTTGTTGTCCATCCGCAACAAATATTGCTCTACTGTGACAATGAGGCTGCTCTCCACATTACTCGTAATCCTATTTTTCATGAGCGCACCAAACATATTGAAATAGATTGTCATTTTGTGCGTGAGAAATATCTCTCTGGGCTCGTCCTTCCTACTCACGTCTCTACTAAATTGCAATTGGCAAACATCTTCACTAAGGCTCTTGGACATGACCTTTTTCACCATTTCACTCGCAAGTTGGGCATTACAGACCTTCATGCTCCAACTTGAGGGGGAATATTAACCGTGATTATAACAATCTAATTTCCATCATAGCAATTATTTCTAGATTATTTCCTTAATAGAATATTCTATCCTAGATTAGTTTTATTTCCTTACATAGCAGATTTTACATGTATTAATACACAATTGTATTATATATTGAATCGATGAGAATTAATTCATTCCATACAAAACTTAACAATTTTTATGATATTAGAGTCTAGAGTTATACTATTAGGTGGGATTTCTCTCTTCATTTTTTATTTTTTTTACTTTTTAAATTTTTTTTTAACTACCTTTTTGTCATATTTGTTTACTGCACTATTATTACATTTTTGACAAGAAATGACAGTTGAGACTGCATGAAGGATTTAAGTATTGAAGTTTAAATGTCGATTTTAGTTCAATTCGTTTCCCGGTGGTTGTATTTATGAATAGCGATTATGAAGGAAAGGATGCGAGTCGTGGGTCATTTATATTATGAGTCAATTTACTCATTAAAAATCTTCAATTTAGGACCCTCAAAAAGAAAATCTTCGACTTAGGGTGAGTGAATTGCTTAAATAGGCAATGAACTTTTCGCAATGCGTCCAAAGGGTCACTGAACTTTAAAAATAACCCAAATGATCACTGAACTTTGCAAAACGTTTCCATTAGGTCACTGAACTTTAAAAATTACCTAATTCATCACTGAAATTTACAAAATATTTCTACGAGATCACTCAACTTTG
>CAIGRH010074696.1:0-12027 GCA_903798295.1 Fraxinus nigra
GAGGTTTTTTTTAATTTTTTTTTTTCAAACGATCAATTTTTTGACTTTATATATAATAATAATAATAATAATAATAATAATAATAATGGTTTAGGCGGGATTCTTGGGCAGGATTTTGGACGGGAATACTGTTGCAGCTATCCTTCTTTAATATAGTATAAGATACACCAAAAAGTCTCATTTTTATAATTTGGTCTTGTATCTTTCCTCGTTGTCTTATAATTTTATTTGGATTCTATTAAGATGAGATTAAAAACCCGTAAAAGTTTATTTCATAATCTTGGCAAAATTTTGATAAGTTTAGAAAGAATTGTTAGATATGCTTCAAAATTACAATTAAAATAAAGTAATTTTATATTTTGTTTCTTGTTCATAGAGGCTGTCCCGAGAGAGAATAAAGTAGAGCCGTTTACCCGGTTCAGAAAATTCAAATTTCAAAAAACAGGGATCGTCATCAACAAAACGAATTCAACGGCTTTCTCCTTTTGACACTCTCTGTAACATTAATTCCCTTTTCAGCTCTGATTACTTATTACTAACACTCTTTTCTTTTTCATTTCAAATCTTCAAAAATATAATTTTAAAAAAAAAAAACTGCTTCTTTATCAATGGAAGATTTTGAATGGCATGACCCACTTCTTATAACCGACGTTTCTTTCCTACAACGGCAAGATCTAACCCATACTAACTCTCAAACTCACACTAAGTGTAAGAAAATGTATTTTAGATTTATAAGATTTTGTTTATTAGTACGTTTTTTTTTTTCATAGATTTGTATATGGGGTCTTTATTTTCTTTTAATTGGCAGGCATTTTACCCACGTTGTGTAGCTCAGTAGGTTCAATCATGGAGAATTCAGTTGACCCCGTTCCAACGGAGATTGATGGTATGTAGTTCCAAATTATGAATCCTGAAAATGGATAGTTGTAAGTTCTAATCTTCATGAACATATGGGGTTGCTTATTTTGATATTTTTCTGTTAGAAGTTCAAGAAAGTCCCAATTTTCTTTAAAAAGATTTATGATTTGATCGAAAAATTTACTTAATTTATAACTTTTCTTGATTATTTCAGGCAGGTCTGTGATAGGGTTTTCATTGGCATCACCTGATTTGGTAATATGTATGGGTTCGCCTGATGTTCCTAGTCCAAGAAATGATCTTTCACCTGAATTTTTGAAGGGTGGTGATAGAATTGATGTCTCTTTAGAAAATGGAATCAAGGGGTCTGAAATTAAAGAATCCCTTGAGAACCCAGCTGGAAATGAAGAAGATACTTGTACAGACTCTTCATTCGAGCTTGTTATATCACCATTTGTGGAACAGAATTCTATCAAACACTGCACTCACGTTATGAGCATCAATGTTGGATCAACCGATAGTATTGTGTTCCAAGGTGCAGTACAGTTTTCTGAAGATTGTTGTTTCAATGGAGGTGATATTATGAGGACTAATGATCCCATAACTGGGGATGGAGAAGGCCTTAGTCTTTACCATACTGCACGTTTTGGGGATTTTTCATATAATTTTGAGGTCCTAGAATCTGGAACTTACATGGTTGATCTGTACTTCGCCGAGATTGTGTTTAGTGATGGTCCTCCCGGAATGAGAGTTTTTGATGTTTTCTTACAGGACCAAAAGGTATGGATTCATTGGGTAACAGACAAATTCATAATATATTGTGGTGCATAAAATTATCAATGTGTTGAACTAGTTGAAAATGTGCAGGTTGTATCGTGCTTAGATATTTATGCTCGTGTTGGCTCAAATACACCGCTGGCGATATCTGATCTTAAAACTTGCATTAACGGAGACAAAGGATTGTTTATTAGATTTGAAGGAGTAATTGGAAGCCCAATAGTTTGTGGTATTTCCATTAGGAAATTTGCTTCTGCAGGTAAACTGATAATTAAGTGTTATCTTGCAATACAACTGCTTAGAAGCTTTGCGAACTTCTGTTGAATGCATATATTTATAATCTCAGAGGCTGGAGAGGTCGAATTACTCCAAGGAATGGGATTGGCGTCCATGCCACAATGCAAGTCACCACAAGTAAATTATACTTTTTGAAACCTATTAAAATACGAGTTAAGGCTCAATATATTTACTCTTATTTTTTACTTTTTCTAAATTACACGTGTCTAGGATATTGGTTATGGTTCCATGGATGGAGAATTTCATAGGCTTCAAATGGAGCATGAATCCCAGAAGAAGGAACTCGTAGAAACAAAAATGGTTTTAGAGGAGGTTAAGAGAGAGAATGAGCTCAAAAGCAGAGAATGCCAAGAAGCTTTGAAGTCTTTGAATGACCTTCGGAATGAGCTTATGCGCAAATCAATGCATGTTGGATCTCTGGGTGAGGAAGATCATTTCTAATAAAATTATGGTCTGTGTGATTAGTTTCTGTACTGATTTTCGATTCTTCAGCCTTTGCTATTGAGGGCCAAGTGAAAGAAAAGAGCAAATGGTTTTCATCACTGAGGGACTTGACAAGAAAACTCAAGGTGTAGTATATAGTGTTTGTGATGCATTTCGAGTCAAACAAACAGGTTTTTACTTCTATTTATGGAAATTCTTTTATTACAGCTTCTGAAGATGGATCATATTGCGCTTGTAGAAGATGCTACATCTTTTAAGCAATGCCTGGCAGATATGGATGGTGTTAGCTCAATCATTCAGTCCAAAAGTAATCTTTTGTATATCTTTGAGTTGGTTATCAATATAAATATTAGTTAACTTGTTTCTAATTTATATTTGTACATTTGTTGACAGTAAATGAGCACACACAATTATATGATGATGTTAAAATTAAATTCCTCGAAGGGGTCAAGGAGAGGAAAGAACTCTATAATAAGGTTCTCGAATTGAAAGGTAAGGAGATTATATTTTTGACCATCTGATATCAAGTCGGGCTTGAAATTTGACAAATGCTCACATTTGACAATGATGACTTTCTCAGGAAACATTAGAGTATTCTGTAGGTGTCGGCCTCTAAACCCTGAAGAGATTGCTGCAGAAGCTTCGATGGCAATTGACTTTTCATCGGAAAATGATGGGGAACTCACTGTTAAATCAAATGGAATATCCAAGAAAATCTTTAAGTTTGACGCTGTCTTCAGCCCTGAAGCAGACCAGGGTAAATGCAAAGGAACGCTTGTTTTTTTATTTATAATATTCCTTTTCATTCTCTAACTTGTACTTTCCCTTCATTTTTACTTGTACGAGTAGCTGATGTTTTTGAGGATACAGCCCCATTTGCAACTTCAGTTTTAGATGGATACGATGTTTGCATATTTGCTTATGGTCAGACAGGAACGGGGAAAACTTTTACAATGGAGGGAACACATGATAACCGTGGGGTTAACTATAGAACCCTTGAGGAGCTATTTCACATCGTTGAGGAGCGAAAGAAAACATTTCGATATGAAATATCTGTGAGTGTCTTGGAGGTTTATAATGAGCAAATACGAGATTTACTAGTTTCAGGGTCAGAGCCTGGAGTTACTTCAAAGAGGTAGGCTGATTGATATAATGCCAATGCCTATGTCCATCCACCTTTGTCTATCTATTTTTTGTACTATAAAATGTATTGATTTGCTTTTCTTAAAAAAAAAAGTCGGTCGTTGCTTAAACAATATGGCTGGATAGATTTCTTCTCTTCCATTTCTCTTATTTGTTTGGAGGCACAGATGTAGATTACTATTCAAAAGACAAGTACTTATATTAGACATTAAACTTCAAAGACACAATTTCATTTTTCTTGGTATTATTTATCTTCAAGCTAGAAAAGTTATTCTCATTAGGATTTTTATATAGAAAATAGAACTTTTATTGCTGAATAATTGAAGCATTGATTTAATAGTTGTTGACAATATTCAAAATTCTTCTCATTTTATGTATTCACTCAACACAATGCGAAACTGCTAGATTTCACTAGGTCGAGAGAAAACAATAGCATTTACCATGTTCATATGGTAAATATGTAGAAGAGTAGATTTTGTTGGTATTCCTAGTCCGCTACCCCTACCTAATGCTGTTTTTTAGGAGTTACAATTTCAAGTTACACTAATTAAACTGCACTTTAACTGAATACTTCTATAGTTTGATCTACTACAATTCGACTATTGGCAGGCTTGAGATAAAACAGGTAGTTGAAGGTGGACATCACGTTCCTGGAATTGTTGAAGCTCGTGTGACCAATGTGAATGAAGTATGGGAAGTCCTTCAGACTGGTAGTAATGGAAGGGCGGTTGGATCAACAAATGCCAATGAGCACAGTAGCAGATCGCATTGGTTTGATTTCTTTTGCACCTTGTTCCATTTTGTTGATAGTTGGCTTCCGACAAAAGGCATGTTAATGCTGAGCACTTTGTGTTTTTCAAATGCAGCATGCACTGTGTAATGGTGAAGGGAGAGAATCTAATTAATGGAGAATGCACAAGAAGCAAACTATGGCTGGTTGACCTAGCAGGAAGTGAAAGAATTGCTAAGACCGAAGTACAGGGTGAAAGGCTAAAAGAAACCCAGAATATCAATAGATCATTATCTGCACTTGGAGACGTCATATCTGCACTTGCTACTAAGAGCCCACACATTCCTTTCAGGTATAGAGAATATTCACAAATATATACAAAGAATGTATTTACTTTCTAATAACTTTATAAAAGTTGTGCACGTATCAGGTCATTAATATATAATAAATTTGACATGCGTGAGGAGTGGGTTGACGACTAAATTCAATTAAATTAATATGTCATCTCTTTGATAGCTAATGTTTTTAGATTTGGTGGTATAAGAACGCATATTAAGATTCTAGTTTTTATATGTATATATCTAAATATTCTTTCACCGTTACAATGTAGGAACTCCAAGCTCACTCACTTGCTTCAAGACTCTCTAGGTACATACTTGTATATGTATATAATTTGTTTCATCATGCCTGATTTTTTTCTTTTCCCTTTTTAACTTGGAAGCAAGTACATAACCTGAATGGAAACTAAACTTCTCAATTCCTATCTGCAGGAGGAGATTCAAAGACGTTGATGTTTGTGCAGATTAGTCCTAATGAGAATGATGTGACTGAAACTCTTTGCTCGTTAAATTTTGCGAGTAGAGTTAGAGGAATAGAGTTAGGTCCTGCAAAGAAGCAAATGGACAGCAATGAGCTCTTCAAGTACAAACAGATGGTAAGAGTAGCAAGTCTAATACGAAAGAAATCTTCTAAGCTAGAGTTTGTACCTTTATATGAGGCAAACTTATTTTCTTTAACACTAACTTCATGTTTGAAGGTTGAGAAACTTAAACAAGATTTGAAGAGTAAGGATTTTCAAGTTAAGAAGATTGAGGATATTAACCATGGTCTTGAGGTAAAGATAAAGGAGAAAGACGCGAAAAATAGAAACTTGCAAGACAAGGTACGTGAAAGTTCAGTTTCTTTTTCAGTTTATTGCTGATAAACATTACAATTATGCCACTGAACAATTTTCAGATCAAAGAATTGGAATCACAACTTTCGGTAGAGAGAAAGCTAGCACAGCAGCATGACTCTAGAATAGCCGAACAGCAACATCAAGAAACGAGACAGCAACAAGAAGAGGATTATCACGAGCCTGTGAGAGCACCATTTGCAACTAAAGTGATTTGTGTTCATAAAGATCAAGTGAGTGTCCCTCGTCCATTTGCTGAGAACAGCAAATTTTCAATGCGCTCCATTCTTACGGACGGACTTGCTAAGCTCAGTGATTCATCAGAGAAAGAAAATAATCCTGAGATGGCTGAACGTTTACCATTGCCAAAGCGTACAGGCAGAGCTTCTCTTTGTACAACTGCACAGATGATTTCTGCTGCACCAGCTCAACGACGCAACTCTTTAATTCCATTACCCAGTTTACCTGGCATAGCCAAGCCTCTTCCATTCCTCCCATTGACACCAATCCCAGCAGATACGAGAGAAGAGGTCAAGGAAGTTGAAGTTACTTGTTTGCCTAAACAGGCGCCTTGCGAGAATCCTAAAGATACTAGAATTGGAAGTAAGAAGCTCAGTAGCATATTGAGACGAAGCCTTCACAAGAAAATCCAAATAAAGTCTCCAATGCAGCCACACATGCGAAGAATTGGAGTAAATGTCGGAATGGAAAAGGTCAGAGTTTCCATTGGAAGCCGAGGGAAAATGGGGTATAGAGCATTGAGAGCAGTAACAAAGGATACTCAGCAAAAGCAAAGCACCAGAGAAAAAGAAAGAGGATGGAACATTGGAACAACAACGCGATGAGCCATGATTTCTCCGGTTTCTTGTATTTGACAAACATATTTACGTTTATTCTTTCTGATGATGCTATCATCTCTTTGCGGCCTTGTATTTCTTTGAAGTAAATGTTACATTTGGTGTACATACTCACCCTGACAAGAAAATAGTATTATTGTTTGATTCTGGTACTACTCAACGTAAGAATCAAGATAGAGAATGTTTGGCTAAACTTAAAAGGTTTATTAGTACGGCAAGAATTACTTCCAAATGAGTACCAAATTATCTTTTAAAGTAAGAAAACTTACCACATTCAATCCACCAACGCTTACAAAAATGAGGCATTCTTACAATTCAAGGGGCAGCTGAAAAACAATAGAGAGCAAACCAGTAACAAATTTCATTTCACACAGGTAAGCACAGTCAAAGATAACTTTCAGATTTCCGGAAGAAAAAAAAAGTTCGAAAAATAATGTTACTAACAAATCTCAGATGTTATGTTTCCTATACGAGTATGATTTTGTATGGCTTCCAATTATGTGGTTTTCTCCAAAAACCTGGTCAGTTGGTATACTTGCTCTACATCCAACTTCCAAAATTGATACAAATACATCTAAAGATAGGAGGCTATAATGGAGTTTAACTGACCTGAAAGAAAGAAAAGATTGCTTAAGTATACATTTCACAACCAAGTACTGTCAACAAAGCATGGCTTACACGCAACAGAGAGTTGTCATTTACCGAAGCCATCCTACTGCATCTTGTAATTTTTGCCATAAGCTAATTTCTTGTGCAGGGGGCTCTGAAACTAATTTCTCCATTGTCTTCTCGACTGAAGGGACAATTTCTTAAACGAATTGGACAGATTCTGATAGTCGATTAAGCAGGTTCACCAAAGCAATTACTTCGTTTCTTTGCAATTGCAGCTGAGAGAAAGAGAAAGAAAGAAGAGTTTTACTAATGCAGTAGTGTAACATTAATCCACTACGGAACTTACAGGCTGATTGGGAAAATTTTGACTATCAACAGAGAAAAGAATCTTCAATGAAGTCCCAAGACCAAGAACCTGAAGTTTTCCCCATAGACGACACTTCTTGCATCCAACACAATCCATGATAGCGCTGCAGTTTACCAGAATAGTGACCAAAACTTAGACCCAAAATTGAAAAACGTAGAAGAATTGGAATGTATAATTGCAACTTCATCAATTTTATTCCCCTAAAGTTCAAAGCACAAATCTTCTCTGATTAAAGATTGCGTTATTGTTGCCCAAGCAAGAGATTATTTAGAATCCAGATCCCATTAGGAAATCAATTTCTAGGCTTTTAAAACGATAATCTGCGGAGCTGATAACCAAGTATATTGGAAGGTGGTATAGAAACCTGATGTCTCGGAAATGCTTTTGGATCTCTTGCTTCAGTAATCAGGCCCACTTTGTCCTTTCCAAAATTTAGCTTCATCAAATGGAAATGGACATGCAGCCTGCAGTTTTGATTATACAGTAACTGATGCATTAAAGATTGTGCTTTCAGGTCCTCTTGAGGGTTACCACTGTCATACTCGGCCTGCTCCAAGTAATTAGTTGCCTGAATATGATATCAAGAGTGAAGGGGCTGAGACTGTATCACTTACAGCTAGTAAATAAAGATCCATGAACAAAATACTTGGAGGGCCTACTTTTGTCACAGCTCAAAGAACAAAGAGGAAAGTGAAATACAAGCTCCCAACATGATTAGGATACTGAAAAACTCGATCATATGCTAATTCCAGATTTCTGACCCACTGAAAGAGCAGCAAATTGATTAGGTTCTTTTTAATACATTCCAAAGCAATATGGTTCAGGTTTCTATTTTAGTAAAACTGTTGGTTTTAAAATAATATCCAAGCATGTTCTCGGGAATGTTTAAAAAGGAGTAATCCGGCATTGAGGGGGGTTTTTTCTTCATGATGCGAGGCGTAGACCCTCAAGGTGTAAACCAAATAAATGTCATAAAACTATTAAAATGCAAAATAAGCAAGTAATAAACCATAAACAATAGTCAAAATTCATAATCGAAAATTTTAAAGTGTGCAAACAAAAATAGAGAAATTTATATAGTTACGGAAATGAAACTATTACTTTAGTTGGCGAGGCAATAGACAATTTCCAAAGTGGGTCTATGAGAAATACGACTTTTAAATATTTTAAAGGGAGCAGTGGGCTATTCCAAAATTTCATCTATCAGAATTTTCAATGTTCTGTGGGTCCACTCATGAGTTAGGAAAATTAAGGAGAGCACGTCTCAGAAGCCTTGAGGCAGTGTAGTGAGCATGCCTCACTCAGTTGAGACGTACGTCTCCAAAAACAGCCTCGCGATCAGCTCCTTGAGGCGTTTTTTGTTCACCTGAATCTGAGGTGAGCGTTAAGGCAGGCCTCAATTGGCATTTTTTTAAACCAAGTCCTCGAGAATGTTTGACTGCTTCCTGTCTCCAAGGTTTTCCACGGTAGTGAATAAAGGAAAAAAATAACAAAAAGAATATAAATAAAAATTATTGAAGGAGCATGTTCTCGGCTATGTTTGAATGCTTCCCGTGTAAAGGAAATAAAAATAGAACATAATAATAAAATTTTGAAAGAAATGAGGGGGAAAGTTATACCGGATTTGTAGTTTCATCAAGCAGGTAGTCGGAGGCAATGTGTATTGAAATCGAGGAGTGCAGGCCTCATATTAAGAAGATGTTTGGTGTAGATTAAAATCTGATTTTAAGTGGATCGTGATAGGAGTTTTTGAAATATGGGACCCATGAAAAATGTGGTTGATATTGATTGTTTGACTTTAACTTAGATTAAAATCAAATTTTAATCCCGCCCAAACAGGCCCTAACTTGTATATGATTTTTTTTCTGGCAAATCTCTCCAGATGCATCTGCAAAGAAAAATGGGCACAAATCGAAATTTAGGATCATAGTACGAAACATAATTTATGAGTAGTTATTATTGATGTTGCAGGGTTATCTGGCAATAGTTTAAATTGCGTAACGAATATCCCAGCCCAACTAAAAGGTTTTTGAAGACTGCTCAATGTAATTGGAAAAAAATAAAAAATAAAAAAATTATGAAAGCAAATAGCATATACTGATTCACTAAAAGAACAGGAAAGAAGGGAAAATAGAGATTGAAGAACACAAATCATTCCTTGTAGAAAATCACCTGCAATTGTTCTACAAGTTAAACACATTCCTAAATTTATAAGTTGTATATCATTCGGAAGTTTATTGAACAAAAAGAGTAGACCATCTGGATACATGAAGAGGAGATACAACAATTACCATTTTCAGTATCATTCGTCCATGGATTATCCACTTCTATCCAGCCCCTAGAGGCCTTAACAACAGCAGCCTGTGGCTTTCCTTCTTGACATTTTAAATCATCAGATGGAAGACTGTGTTTAATTGGCCTCTTAAGGGAATTCATTTTCTGGACATTCACATACACTACAGTCATGCAGCTTGCACATACCATCATCGGGCCAACAAGGACAGTCGCACCACAACTTAACCTGCAATGTTAGACGGATTACATCAGGCTTGAATATTAATACGGCAAGTAATCAATCTGATCCCACAGTAAACATAGAACCGGCTAAATGATTTTTGATCTTGTTTCCTTCTATTTTTCCCTTTTCGAATAAACATCACATGATATTGGCTGTTGGTTCATTATTAACACAGCTAACAAGAACAAGGTATTTCACAAATCCGAAATTATGCAACATTTTTTTTTTATGAGGTAACCATAACAACATTGTTTAAAATGTGTAGAAGAATAAAAAACAGAAAATATACAGAGTAAAGTAAATAAGGAATTTCCAGCACTAAAAATATTTGCCATGTTAAGAACTTCAGATTTCAGTAGCAACAAAACTATCTCGTAATAATTGTGCTGCAGCTTGTTTTGCATGACTAAAAATTCTAGCCCTATTATAGGAGGACATCCAGAAAACTAGTAAATTTGGTCTTAACGTTTGGTCATTCTGCTAGCATTCCCATTTCTAAGAAACAATATTTCGTTGGACCCCAGAATCTACAATCATGTTGCAGACTGCTGTGATTGCCTTTGCATGTGAAGATCATCACAATGTTATATATGGGTATAAAGATGAACTTGTGGCTCATACTTGCGATTTTTCCCAGTGAAACCATTTGATGGTTAATAATGACCAGATTATTCAGTTGGCTAAAAAATGAAGTACATTTCACAGCAAGGTCTTCTTTGCAATTGTATGAAGCTATGCAGTCGGTCATAATCAACCATGCATAATGCTTTCAATTTTATTATATTTACTAAATTTGCATGAAGCCTAAAAAGAGATTGTAAGAACATTATCTAGACAAATAGATTTGGCATTAGTTTATTATAAGATTTTGTAATAGTAGACACTATTGGTTCACATCCAACCTTAAAATATCGGAAAAATGGAGTAATAACATGCTCTTGAAGTAATGGGTGTAGTACTGCCCCATTAAGAATGTCTACTGTCTCATAATCGCGACAGCAGTCCTCAACAATGCCTGCATATTTTCGAGAGTCCTGCAAAAGATGGCAAGTAAAAGAACCAAATAAGTCACTTTCAGCCTATCGAAGATGTAGAAAATCATTTTCTCCCAAGATCAAATCATCAACACAACAGAGTGAGCATGCGATGCAGCTGCAAGAAATATGATCAAGCACTCGAGAAAACAAGAGGAATCATAATGTGCATAATAAAATAAACTGTTCTAACCAACTTTTATCTTAACAAGCTGGTTTATCTACACACAATCTTGTTTTAAAAGATTCTAAATTCTTTTATCTTTTAAGAGTGTCCTGAAATTCTCATAGACAATATAAGCCTAATCAAATCAACCTTCATTTGGCACTATCTAAGCACTGTTCGCTTGTATCTAAACAAAGCCATCCTGTACAAATTATGCAGAAAACTAAGTGTATATGTATACATTCATAAATTGCTTGTAAATCCAAACCTTCCAGCAATAAATACAGGGTGGAATACACAGTTATTATCTCATCGTATTAATACCCCGTTTGGTTTGGATTAAAAAGATTAAAATCCAATTAAAATTTTAAGTCAAAGTCAACAATTAATTTTAACCACCCATTTTATGGACTCACGACTTTTTATCTACACATTTCATCAACTTTTATCAAAATCTACTAAAAATCTGAATTTAGTTTCTATCAAACAGAGGGTAAATAATGATAATTAATTGGGAACGAAAGAGCTCGTAGAAGAAAAACAAAATAGTCACTCAAACTCTCACAGGCTGATATTATTCTTTGAAAATAAAAAAAGGGCCAATATACTTACCCAAAAAAGGTAAATATTATGCAATGCCTACAGACTGTACAACTACTAGAACCAATATAATTGCTAACTGATTGCATGAATTACATATTGAAATCCAATTAAAATTTCAAGTCAAAGTCAACAATTAATTTTAACCACCCATTTTATGGACTCACGACTTTTTAACCACATATTTCATCAACTTTTATCAAAATCTACTAAAAATCTGAATTTAGTTTCTATCAGAAGGTAAATAATGATAATTAATTGGGAACGAAAGAGCTCGTAGAAGAAAAACAAAATAGTCACTCAAACTCTCACAGGCTTATATTATTCTTTGAAAATAAAAAAAGGGCCAATATACTTACCCAAAAAAAGGTAAATATTATGCAATGCCTACAGACTGTACAACTACTAGAACCAATATAATTGCTTACTGATTGCATGAATTACATATTG
>CAIGRH010074857.1:0-16561 GCA_903798295.1 Fraxinus nigra
AAAATATGTTGTTTTGCTTTTCCTTCTTAAGCGGCAAATATCAAAATTAATTCGTTAACATATTTATCAATCTCGAAACTTCACAAAATTTAAGAAAAGGTAGGAAACTTCTTATAGTAAGATATATCCAAAAATCGGTTTCTATTGACAACATATGAGGTACTAAAATATTTTTCAAAACTCCGCAGTGATTCGGTTTCGAAGATAACCATAAAATTTTACAGATATTGGATTGACATAATTTCAAGTTTATGCAGTAGCTAACCCATGAGGCTATCAAACCTCACTGGTTTCGTCGAGAAATTCCGAATAACGGTTGAGTTATGAATTTCTGAAGTCAATGGCAGAAGCTGAAATTTTAATAAAAACAGGAACGCTAAATCTTATCTCTAATGTTTTTGTGATAAACGATAACTTGTAAGTTAATTTCTATAACACATCACTACTTTTAAACATATTATTAGATTAGTTCCACATATGATATTCATAGAAATCTATTTATTAAAAAAAAAACATAAACGTTTCATAAGCGAATTAAAAACATTAAATCATCGGCTTCTCCATAGCATGTTGCATCTTCATCTACCATCATCCACGCCAAAGCAAAGCAAATCAACATGTAGGAAGGTAATTAACCCATGAGTTTGAAACTTAATAGATATCATCAGTGCATTTTGTTATCAAATTAGAAAATTCGAACTATAAATTCATACCGTCGCACGTAGATGGATTTCAAGCAAAATCCAATTTCTATAGAATTATCATAACACGTAGAGTCGGAGAATGATCATTCAAACTATAGTAGACTTAGTAATGTCGAAGCATCGTACCCGAATGCACCAATTCATTCGTACTTTAACGAAAATTCATAACTTGAAAATGAAATAATTACTTGCATCTCTATCTACCTTGATTTTCTTAAATATAGATGAACAAAATGTGTAGAAGCCTTTCTCCTTCACACCCTTGCTATTCCTTTAAGCTTTACTTAACATAAAAGATATTTTTTCAAAGAAAATATAAGTAATTTCGGATTTGAGGGGAGGTGTAGTTAAAAATGATTTTCTACTTCTTATAACCTCCATTTTTAGTAAAAAATTAAACGGAAGAGTTATGTTATCATCAATCTTGTTAAATTGCGCCTTTAACTAGGAACTTAAAGAGTTTTAAGCCCATCAAAAATAATTCTTATAAAAGTTTTATAAAACATTTAAATGATAAAAAAATAAAGAAACTGAACTATTCATATGATTGTAGCTTATCTCTCTGATTGCCCACTAACAAAACAATTATTCCATCCAATTAACTTGGTATAATTGTTCTAAATGTGCAAAAATAATGAGTTTTCTTTTAATTCAAGAATAATTTTATAAAAATACTTTATATAAACATTTGTATGGTGATTCGAAGTTGGGTTACCTATATGAAATACCATGCAGATAATCATTATAGTAACCTAATTATTCATTAAATCAAACAAACAGTGTCGGATACTTGGCTTTAATTTCTCCTTCTGTTTCCAAGTGACTTCTTCTATCCCGTGATGTCGCCACTGAACCTTAACTAATAGAATTTCTTTAGTTTTTAATTTCTGTACCTTTCTATCCAAAATAGCAATTGGAACTTTTTCGTATGATAAGTCTTTCTGAACATCTAATATTTGATATTCACCACATGACTTGGATTGTGCACATATTTTCTTATCATAGACGCGTGAAATACATCATGTACAATATAAAGTTCGGGTGGTAGATTAACTAAAGTTAACCGATATGCTATGCTACTAACCTTCTCAAGAATCTCAAAAGGTCCTATATAACGAGGTCTCAGCTTGCCTTTCTTATCGAACCTTAGTACACCCCATCATATGTGCCACTTTCAAGAAGACATTTTCACCGACTTTAAACTCCAAATCTTTTCTTCTGGTATCTGCATAGTTCTTTTGTCTATCTTGCGCTGCCTTTATCCTAGTATGGATCTTATCAATGGCTTCAACTGTCCTTTCAATGATCTCGGATCCCAAAACTCTATTTTCTCCTACTTCATCCCAAAGAACAGGTGATCTACATCTTCTGCTGTCATTCCAATAGTTGCTTGAAAACTCTTATTATATGCAAATTCCACCAAAGGTAGATATGATCCCCAATTGCCTCCCAAATCTAGAACACAAGCTCTTAGCATGTCTTCCAAAGTTTGAGGTCCTTTTAGATTGACCATCGAATTGAGAATGATACGTGAAGTTCAATTTTGTTCTCATAGCTCTTTGTAAGCTCTTCCAAAACTTAGACATAAATCTCGGATCTCTATCAAACACAATAGAGACGGAGACACCATGCAATCTTACAATTTCTCTAATGTACAACTAAGCCAGTTGATCTAGGCTAAACGTCATTTTCACTAGAAGAAAATGAGTTGACTTTGTTAAATGATCAACTGTTATCCATATAGCATTATGTCCTCTTACTGACATCGAAAATCCTACCACAAAGTCCATTGTGATATTCTCTCACTTCCATTTGGGTATATCCAATGGATTTAACAACCATGCTGGTCTTTGATGTTCTGCTTTAACTTGTTGACACACTTTTTAAATTTGGCGCATAATTTTTCCTTACGTAATATTTCTAACGACATTCTAAAATGACCCTCATGTTGATCATTACTCTTAGAGTATTTCAAAATATCATCAATGAAGACTGGCAAATTGATACAAATATTGATGAAATACACAATTCATTAAATCCATGAATACCGTTAGAGCATTTGTCAACCCAAACAGCATAACTGTGAACTTGTAATGTCGATAACGAGTTTGAAGGCCATCTTAGGTATACCACTTGTCTTTACCTTCAATTGATGATATTCAGATCATAAGTCGATCTTAGAAAATAACTTAGCCCCTTTTAGTAGATCAAACAAATCCTCGATTCTCAAGAAATGATACTCATTCTTGATGGTCAAATGGTTCAACTTCCGATAGTTGCTGCACATCCTCATGCTTCTATCTTTCTTCTTTACGAGCAACACTGGTGCGCCCCATGGTGATACACTTGGTTGAATAAAGCCAATGTCTAAAAATTCTTGTAATTGAATTTTCAACTGTTGAAGTTCCTTTGGAGCCATTCTATATGGAGCTTTAGATATTAGTGCCACTCCGGGAACCAAATATATTGTGAACTCCACTTGTCTATTTGGTGGAGTATCGATAGATCCTCTAGAAACACATCTATAAATTCTTGTACCATTGGTACATCCTCAATCTCTCTCATCACCTATTTTTCTCCTCTGATGTTAACTAGAAACCCTTGATATGTTTCTTTCCTCAAAATTTTATCGGCTTGTAAGGCCGATACCAATTGGGGATGGGGTTTGGTCTTCGTTTCAGGAAAACAAAATTGTTTTTCTCCTGATTTCTGAAACGACACTTCCCTTTCTCTACAACAGATGGTTGTATAATTACTTCCCATCCAATCCATGCCCAAAAATCACATCAAAATATTTCATATCTATTAGATACAAATTAACTTCTAATGTTTTTTCCTCAATTTTAAGATTCACCGACCTAGCTAACTGATCAATATTCAATGTTCTACCTGAAGGGATGCTAACTTCTAGTGTATGCTCTAGCTTATCACAAGTAATAATAGATTTAGAAATAAAAGATATTGATACAAAAGAATGAGTAGCTCCCGAATCAAACAATATATAAGCAGGTTTATCATATATCAGTAAAATACATGATATTACGTTTGAGTTCTCCTTTGCATTCTTCTGAGTCAATGTTAAAAGCTCGTACTTTCCCCTTTTGGTTCTGACCACTGTTATCATTTTCTTCTGAGTAAATATGGGACAATCCTTAGCGATATGTCTTGATTTACTACACTGAAAACGGGCATTCTTCCCATACAAGCATTCACCACGATGAGTACCACACTTGGGACACGTCGGTACTGCATCTACAATGGCCTTATTGGCACTAGATCCAATATTATATTTCTTATTTTGCTATTTGCCCTTTCCTTTGTCTTGACCGCTCCATTCTTTCTTTCCAAATTGCCATTTATCTTGTAGGTTGTACAACCGAATGTGTTTCTCTGCATTAGCCTTTTGATACCAAATAGTGTAAGCTTGTTCCAACATCTCACCGTATGATGTAAAATGATGTGAAATAAGAATCATGCCTAGGTCTGAGTTTAACCTTTGCTCGAACCTTCGAGTCTTCTTAATTTTCGTGTCAACCAGGTATGGAGCATACCTTGAAAATTGATCGAACTTTCACTCGTAATAAGTCAGGAAAATATTACCCTGCTTGAGCTGAAGAAATTCGTTCTCCTTGAAATCTCTTAGAGATCAAGGAAAATACTTGTCCATCACTTCATCCTTGAATTGTTCCCAAGTTAACGCTAACTATTGCTCTTGGGTCCTAGTTCGGGACATTGAATCCCACCAGTGACTTGCATCACCAGTAAACATAAACTTTGCAGACTAGACCTTTTAGGCATCTTATAGTCTATGAGTCAAAAGATTCATTCTAACTTACGAAGTTATTCCTCAACTACTAGGCTCCATCAAAGGTAGGGGTTTATGCCTTCGAAATAATTCAACTGCCGAGGCATGAGTCCAAAAAGTAATAGGAGTTGGTGGTATGGGTAGAACTTGATTCTGATTCAGCCTGCCATGATCTTAAACCTCTTGCAGAAGGTCCCTTATCAAGTTGTTCTAGTTTGCTCGAGACATTTTCCTCAAAATCTAGGTAAGTTCGGATATGTATCTCCTCGTATGATTCATTCTCCTAACATTTTATCTTCTCCCAACCATATGTCATCCACAACTTTAATTTTAGCCTAGTACATTTTTTATACAACACATTTTCTTTTACTCAAATTACATTTATTTCTACATATACAAATATACTTAAACAAAATGCAGAATGTATAGTAACATGGAAAAACAATGTAATCATAACTTTTTTCATAATATGAATTTTAACCTTGCTTAGTTGAACATATTTAGGTCGTAAGATGAGGTCAATTAATGGATGCGAAATGCCATATTTAGGGTGGGCAAAACCCGATCGAACCCGCCAAAACTGCCTAAATCGAACCAAGCCGATCAGTTTGGGTCGAATTTTTGTTGTTTTTACACGGGTTGGGTAGGTTGGCAGTGTAGGCGAGTTGGGTCAGGTCGGGTTATAGGTTAACTCATGAAAACCGAATAAACCCCCCAACCCGACCTACCTACTTTTTAAAAAAAAAAAGAAATAAAATGCCTAAAAAGTATGAGTAGATAGTGTAATTGTAATTACCTTGGTGCATTTTAGAGGATGAGCTTACCGTCATTCCCACAAAAAATGTAGTATAAGTCTTCAATGTTATGTTAAATGTACTTTGTTCTTTGTAGGCTCGACTAATAAGGATTGAATAAGATAATAGATAATTTTATTTATTTATTTATTTACTCACTATTTAATCTTATTTATTCGAATTTAGTATAACAGAAAATTGGATAACTTTAATTTTATGTTGACAAGTTGTCCCAACCCAACCCTTGGGTTGGGTTAAATTTTGATTGGGTTAAATTTTAATCAAACCGATCATATTGGGTTGAGACAGAAACCGACCCAACCCAACTCATGCCCACCCCTAACAATATTTCATTTTCTCATTTTAAATGTCCTACTTTGTACTTAAAGTATATTTTTTTAAACAAAATACGCTAAGTCTACATAATCGACTAAACTCGTGTTCTGATACCATACTGTAACACTCCGACCCGCATGACCCGAAACGCTACTAGAACAATTGTGCTTTAATCATAAACTTAAAATTTATATAACAATTTGGTTTAATAAACTATATTTTTCGCGGAATGCATAAATAATTACTTTAAAATTATATATATTATTTTTAACAAAACATAACAATTAATATTAAAAGAAACAATTTAAAAAAAAAAAAGTCTTAGAACGATTTCCATGCATGTATCCATTATTGACGTGAACACCTTAAGCAGTAAATAAAATATGTTGTTTTGTTTTTCCTTCTCAAGCGGCAAATGTCAAAATAAATTCGTTTACATAATTATCAATCTCAAAACTTCATGAAATTTGAAGGGAAGTTAGAAAACTTCTTATAGTAAGACATATCCAGAAATTGGCTTCCGTTGACAACATATGAGGTACCAAAATATTTTAAAAACTCTGCAGTGATTCGGTTTGGAAGATAACCAACGCTGTTTACTTAAAGTGGTATATAAAATTCTACAAATATCAGATTGACATAATTTCAAGTTTATGTAGTAGCTAACCCATGAGGCTATCAAACCTCACGGGTTTTGTCCAAAAATTCCAAATAACAATTGAGTTATGAATTTTTTTGAAGTCAATGGCATAAGCTGAATTTCTAATAAAAACAACAACACTAAATCTTATCGCTAACATTTTTGTGATAAACGATAACTTGTAAGTTAATTTCTATAACACATAACTACTTTTAAACATTAACTTATTCATAAAAATGTTCTTAAAGTAGTTCCACACGTAAAATCATTATTCTTAAAACAATAGAAAACATTTTGTAACCAAATTAAAGCATAAAGTTAATTTCTATAACACATCACAACTTTTAAACACAACTTATTCATAAAAATATTCTTAGATTAGTTTCACATAAATGTTCGTAGAAATCTATTTATTAAAAAAATATATAAGCATTTCATAATCAAATTAAAAACATTAAGTCATCAGCTTCTGCATGGCATTTTACATCTTCATCTACCATCATCCACGCCTAAGAAAAGCAAATGAACCTATAGGAAGGGAATTAATCCATGAGTTTGAAATTTAATAGATATCATCGGTGTATGTCGTTATCAAATTAGAAAATTCAAACTATAAATTCATACTGATGCACGTAGATGGATTTTCGGCAAAATTCAATTTCTATAAAATTATCAAAACACGTAGAAATGGAGAATGATCATTCAAACTATAGTAGTGGCGAAGCACCGTACCCGAAGGCACCAATTCATTCATACTTGAACGAAAATTCAAAACTTGGAAACGAAATAATTGCTTGCACCTCTACCTACCTTGATTTTCTTGAAATATAAATTATTAAAATGTGTAAAAGCCTCTCTCCTTCACACCCTTCTATTTATTTAAACTTTACTTAACATAAAAGATATTTTTTTAGAAAAAATAAAAGTAATTTCGAATTGGAGAGGATGTGTAGTTAAAAAAAAAAAATCCTCTTCTTGTAACCTCCCTTTTTAATGAAAAACTCAATGGGAGAGTTGTATTATCATTAATCTTGTTAAATTGAGTCTTTAACTAGGAATTTAAAGAGTTTTAAGTCCATAAAAAATAAATTCTTATAAAAAAAATTATAAAACATTTACATAATAAAATAAAATAAATAAAATGAATTCTTCATATGATTGTAATTTATCTCTATGAATGTCCACTAATAAAATAATTATTACATCCAATTAAATTGGTATAATTGTTCTTAATGTGCAAAAATAAGAAGTTTTTTAAATTCAAAAATAATTTCATAAAAATACTTTATAAAAACATCCGCATGGTGATTCTAACTTGAATTGCCTATATGAAATACCATGAAGATGACCATTGTGGCAACCTAGTTGGTAACCTAGTTATTCATTAAATCTTTGCAATCAAATTTACTTAAATTTAATGTCTTAAAGTATTGGGCTTATAAATAACTTATGGCTTGTATTTCAATAACTTTAAATGGGTCAAGCTTCCATAGCTTATTTCTTAAATGGGCTATATCAACCAAATTAAGAATATAAAAAAAAAAATTCCGGGATATTACACTGTGTCAGCAACTTCGCTTGTTAACGCAGTTGTGCGATGTCATCACGTCTATATACCTCCTCTACCGGGGCTTCATAGGCTTTTGGACGTCTCCACGTCGGCATGGTGAATGAACGACTTTGGCTCTGATACCAACTGATGCAATGCCAATATGAAATACCATGCAAATGACCATTGTGGCAACCCAAATATTCATTAAATATTTGTTTCAAATTTACTTCAACATAATGTCTTAAATTATTGGGCTTAGAAATAACTTATGGCTTGTACTTTCATAACCTTAAATGAGTCGAGCTTCCATAGTTCGTTTCTTAAATGGGCTACATCAAACAACTTAAAAATATAAAATTCGGGACCTTACTAAATGTGCCCACAAATGGCATATTTATAATACTCAATTATAATTTCATAATTGCACAAATTTTCTTGAAATTTATTGTAGTAGAGCAATTAAGTCACACCTTTATTAGAGTTAATAGTGGGAACTAATTGAACTCAAAAGACTCAAGCTTCAATAAATGTTTCTAATTGGGTTAACTATTGAGCAATTGAGATACCTCTATTAGTCCCGCCTTATTCTACCAAAAAAAATCATGATTTCATTCTTGAGTCAAGTGATAGTTATGGAATCAAATTATGATCCTGTAACAATATCCTTCGATTATCATTCCACAAGTCAACCCCTGTTTGACAGTCAATATGTTGGAACCGGCAACATGATCGTTTTCCCCTTCCAACATGTATTGCCTCCCATTTTTCATAAGGTGAATTCGTCGTGATCAAATCAAAACGTAGAGTCCAACAATCTCATCATCGGACTATTAAGCTCGAGTTCAATTGCCTATAAAAAAACCTTAGAATAACGATTGTCACATCATGATGATTAAAGTATTCCACTATCGCAAATATATGATCTTTAACTGTTTCGACCCGATTCTCAAAGTACCGAGATCAATCTTCTAATTAAGACTTCATTTATTGGTACCTCAAAGAACTTGAACTAGCAATGAATGGTACATTACTCGCTCAGTAATTAGGTAACTTGTTTGATAATCAAGTAGAGTTTCATTCCAAGCGGTCATAAATGAGTCATCTACGCGATCTCGTTCAATGTACATCAAAAATACATTATTGTTCTTTCTCAAATCTAGGTAAAAACCTCAATAAGAATAATGCAATTTTATCAACATAAAACATCAAACTTTATGTATGATTGTGAATAATATATTTTGATCACATCACGAATTGTGTCTCATTATACCCGAACTATTGAGTATACATATGATCATAGAACCTTAAATAATTGTTTCAAATTATAACGCGTGAATAATCGAATA
Organism: Fraxinus nigra; assembly: GCA_903798295.1. NCBI lineage: Eukaryota > Viridiplantae > Streptophyta > Magnoliopsida > Lamiales > Oleaceae > Fraxinus > Fraxinus nigra. The sequence goes on from CAIGRH010074857.1 coordinate 9,178, forward strand.
TTAATGCATAATATCGTACTACTTGAAAGGGCATCATACTAACATTAATGTGCCGTTGGTGTCGTTAAATTCATTATTTCGAAAGGCAATAATATTACGAAATCCAACACGTTAATTCTATGCTGCCCCGTTTGGACATCATTCTGGGCAATTGCAATGCGAACCCCAATTGAATGTTTCGAAGATCAGTTATTTTTCAACCCTCTTAACCAATACGTCATTCCGTCAATATAACATCTTCATATTAAAATAAAGGGGTTCTCCAATCAATCTTTCTATTTCCCATGCGTGTAATCTTACTGTTTCCCATGTACTCAATCTTTGACACGACCGTCTCTTGCCAACCTTCAATTCATTCGTTATCATGTCAACAAGCTCGATGTACTTGCAACCAAATGAAACAAGAAGACCAGTAGTATCTGTTATATGAAAAATTCGTTTCCTGCATCCATTCGTGAAATTGAAATGTATAAATCATATATTACAAATCTCGACACATCGTATAATCATATATGCAGTCACTGAGAATTCGAATAGCGTCCTATTAGGGCTAGACATGGTTCTGTTCGGTTCGATTTTGAAGAGAACCGAACTAATCCAAAATTTTCGGATATTTAATAAATGGAACCGTTCGAGTTCGGTTCGGTTCCGTACCATAATTAAATTTTTTAACATTTACAGCAACACTACATAAATACAACTAATGACATGGTCATTCGTAACTTTTACAAATTAATGTAACTCAATTTAAAAACATATAAATAATAAATTGTCCAATAAGATTAATTCAATGTATACAAATACTAAAAATAGATACTAATATTAAAATATCGACAATCCATATCAATAATTCATTTGCTTCAAGCAGCCTGCATAAAGAATTGAGTTTATACGAGAGTGTGTGTACTGCTGCTTACCAAATGAAATTGGAATGAAAAGGGGAATGATGAGGTCCAAGTGTTGGACTAACAAAAAATTAATTTGGCTGGACTGGCTAATTTGTTTAATTAATTTGTTAATTTGTTTAGAAAAAATTAAAATAATTTAATTAATTCAATATAAAAAAATAAAAAAATTATTTATATTCAATTCTTATTCGGTTCTTCGGTTCTTTGTCTAGAACTAGAACCGACCCAAATTCATCAGTTTTCAATTCAGATACTTGTTCGGATATTTAATTTATTAAGAATCGATCCATTTTGTCCAGTTCGGTTCGGGAGTTTTGTCTAACCCTACTGTCGTATGTAGTCACGAAATCGAAAACTGATTTGATGTAATCCATCATGATTTTTCACATTTCACGTTGGAAAGAGACAGAGACACAGACACTACAAATATTGTTTTAAGACGAATTCTGTAATAAGTTTTTCCCCCGAATTCGCAAACAATCCAAACTATATTGAAATACACCAAATCGCACAATCATTTGAGTTTTTGTATCAGTTTTCAACACACATCTAATTGAGTATGGTTCATGAAACAAACATAATGTAGATAATGTAGATACATACACATCTGGAAAAGTTACATATTTCTTCTTCAACCTGTCTCAGATTGTAACACTAATAGATTCGTAATATTACCTTGTAAATGGTAAGAGTCAATATTGAGAAGAAACCCCCAATTTCTGAAAAGAATTCAAAAACTTATTAACCAACAGGCCCACAAGATGCATTTTGGTGGATAGTTGCAGTAGAAGAAAGATTCCCATTATGATTTCTTCAAGTGACCGAGCGTATCTTCCATCTTATTTTGTATTTTTTTTTTTTTTTTAATTTTGAAGAGAGAATAAACGCCGTGATGTTTGCTTAATTCAAAAATTTCAGTTACAATTTGTGGTTTGGGATCTAATTTTAGAAGTTAGCACTGATAAATATAATTATCATCAAGATTGATCTCTTTAAGTACCGATACTTATCTAAAGTTAACCACTCGAGTGACATGACACATTTGAGATAATAATTAGTTACAAAACTGATTACACCAATGTGCCACGCCAACATAAATTAAGAACTAGTGCTTAAAAAATCAATTCCGTAATTATATTACATAGTAATTTTAATTTTATTACCATAACGTAGTAAATAGTGAAAAAAGAAATTGTAATTTTTTTTTTCCTTTTTATGTTTTTTGGTCTCAAAAGCACGTATTACTTTGTAACAAAAGAATTTCAATTGCAATTCATATTCCACTGCGTTTTTTAAACCAATATCCTACGATTATGAAAGGTTATTGAAATTTTTCAAACTAATATTTATATTATGTCGTCAATGTTACCAGAAAAAATAAATTTAGATAATAAGGTCACTTATTTTTGAAGCATGAATGAATGGCATGAAGTTGACTATTGCATTAATTTATATTGTAAAAGTATATAATATTGAGATGAAGATAGAATTGTTATACTAATTTTGAAATGAATCAATATGCAAACTAAAGGACTCTTCACAGCCGCATTTTTTAAAGAGATTAAGACATAATTCTTGCACAAATTCTGAAATTAATCAAAATGCAAAGTGAAGGACGTCGATCTTTCAGGACAGGTGCATAGATTTGATCTGGAAAAGAACGGAACGATGCAGCGCTTCACATATCATATATTTATCTTGGAAGGCCTTTTTCTACATTAACTTTTGTTGTGCCAAATTATTTTGAAACAAATACAGTTCAAGAATTAACAAACTTTCAAAAATCGTGTGATATTTGATTATGACCAAGTGCGGTTTGAAGTATAACTGTTGATTGTTGAATAAGTGGAATACATTAGCTAACCTCAGGAAGGTTTGTGTAATTTAACCTATAATTTTATTATAAACTCATTTTTTTACATCACAAATAGAATAAACAACGGGTCACAAATAACCAAATTCCAACCTGCAATTGGATCAAGTGTTCGAACCTACAAAGATGCACGTTTCAATTAGTTGCATATTTATCACAACATACATGCGCTGCTAATACATTTGTTTACTATCTATGTATACATGGGTGTATTGACGCCAACTGTTCATTCTACAGATTTGAGAACAAGTATGCCCTATCATATTTCTCCATTCACCCAAAAAAGACACTGTACATCTAAGAAAAGCAGTGAGAAATTCAAATTATTGGCCTCGATTATCAGTTGACATATCTAATCACAGCAAAAAAGTGCCAAGTATCTCAACGTCATTATGCTTAAATCTTAACCATCTCGTTTATATTTCTCTCTTAATAAAGGAATAAGAACAATCAAAATAAATTACCAAGATCCAAGCTTTTACACATTCCTCCTACATTTCTGCATCATCTGCTTCGTTAAGTTCAACATCATCCACATCATCAATTGGAATATCTTCACTGTTATTATCAAGGGAGCCTGCACTTGTACTTAAAACGAGTTAAAAACAGTTTTGTATTTTAGAGCATGGTAATTCCATGCCTAAAATGTTCCAAGAATTATCTTCTCACGTTTTAAGAAGATTTACACGTATGCCATGTAATAAGCATTTTACCTGACCAAAGCATACAAATTAATGAGCATCGAGACTAGAAAATCAGAGTGGCTACAATTAAAAATACAAGGAGAATAGAACAGTTCTCAAATGCAGACCTCAGTAAGTAATTAATTGGTGAATCACCTCATAATATAACCATCAAATTGAATATTTTGGCAACTCAACATTGACAGTCGACCAATAAAGCTGCACTTTGCCTTCAGCATTCAATATACGTGAGCATTTGTTTGCTTCCCTTTATTCTGTATCTTTTAGTCATGAATAATAAAATCTAATCTATTTGAACACTAAAGAATAAGATTAATGTCAAGGTGTGTTGTATAAGATCAAGTTTACTTTCTTCCCTTCCAAAACAAAGGATCAAGCTGAACATTTCATTAAACGTCACATCTGAAATTCATAATTGAATTCATTAAAAATGAAGCTATGGGTCAAAACAAAAGATCCCTTTATTTCAACCAACACAGTTTCCTGCCTATTTAATACACCTAGAAAGGGCATGCAAATTTATCTAATCTACCAAAGATCTAATGAAGGGTCAAGAAAGGTGTTCCCCGTTACTTCATTTGTTTCAGCGCTAGATCAAACTGCAACCATACCCTTAGCAACCACTAGTTAATTTTGGTCTGCCTCTCCCCATTCTAGATCCTTGTCAACCAAAACCATAACAAATTTCCAGCAAGTGCATGTTGTGCAAATGAGTTTCACAAACTTTTTTAGCAGTACAATCCTTAAAGGAGCTTAACAAACATCAAAATATTGGTGACAGCATATTTACCTGTAGAGAAAAATGATCCTGGACTTCGAGATAGCTCTTCTAATTCAGCAGTGTTATCAAGAAGGTATTGAAGGTCTAGAAACTTTAATAAAGCTTCTGTCTGAGGGTTCCGACAATGTCCTGAAAAGAAGGAAAAGAACGGATCGTTATTTTAAGACATCTTATGAAACATGGTTACTTGAATAATACGAATGAATTCTCTTCTTCACACTTGTCTATTGATTGTGCTTATTGTAAACTTGGTAAGAGCAAATCTTTACCATTTCCTTTACGTGGTAGTCGAGCTTCTACGTGTTTTGAAGTTAATCATACTGATAAAGGGTATGAGTCCTGTTATTTCTCATGCTCAATACGGATACTTCGCAACATTTATTGACAATTATAGTCGTTTCACTTGGGTCTATTTCCTTCGCTCTAAAGCTGATGTCTTTTCTACATTCCAAACTTTTGTTGCCTATGTGGAAACACAATTTTCAACTTGTATTAAAATCCTACACTCAAACTCTGGTGGAGAATATGTCTCGAGATTTTCAATCTTTCCTACAACAGAAGGGCACTTTTCTCAATGTTCATGTCTGTACACCCCACAACAAAACAGAGTCATAAAAGGTTGTATAGTCATACTGCTGTATGGCCAAAGTACTCATTTTATCTTACCCATTTGCTGGATTACAAAATCCTTGCTGCCCAACCCAAACATAAAAGGTTGTATAGTCATACTGCTGATTGAAAATCCCATTGGACAATTAATTTGTGCAGAAAAGATGATGTTTAAAGGGCTAAGTAATTGAGGTATAGGTAAGAAGTAAATAATGTTTAAAACCAATTTGTTCTAAAGTGATCACAAACAGCATCATAGTGTTGCCAAGATACTCACCAGAAGGAAAATAATTGGCATTAAACTGAGAAGGATTGTAGTACGGCACGGTATGCACAAATTCAAAAGGTTTGCCACCTCTTGTTTGGAGCTTATTCTTCACAAATTGACGACACCCTTGTATGTCAAGCTTGGCATCACTATAACCAAAAAGGAAACAGTTATCAGTCGATTGTTAACACTTAAAAAAAGAATATTATCTTAAGCAAATTCATATTTTAAACACCTAAAATTAGCACGATTTCTAGTCAGAGGGAACACAGAATTGAACTTCCTTGTGATTGCAAGCCATTCTTCATCATAGAGAAGCTCATAAGGCCCTGGTTCTGATTCAATGTCAACAATCTATAATCCAGGTATAAAGGTTAGCTTCAAGTAATAGTGATAAGTTCCCAAGAAATGTTAAGAAGAATTCTGCAGCTACTGGAATTACTGAAATGAAATGAGATTTAAATGAAGAAGATTATTTATATTGAATTGCTCAAAGAAAACACTACAAGAAGGGAACAGCTCCAAGGCATTCGAGAGGCCTGGACTCTCCCCCTAGACTCAACCAAAACGTGAATGAATAATTCCCTACCCCCTCACTCCTTCAATTCCCCAAAATACCCCCAGCAACTAACTGATAACAATATGAAAACTAAATTTGATTCCCTGCCACAGCTCCTGCACTACCACCTTCTTTCTTTCTCCTCGTGTATGTAAATATAATAGGTGGTCTATCAAATAGCTACAAAAAGCTTCTGTAATAAAGAACTAAGGGTGATAATAAACACCTGCAAGAACTTTCGTCTAGGGAGACATTTATCAAGGGCGAGGAACTTTGTAGAAGGGCCACCTTCCCCGTGTTGAACTAGAGCAGAAAATTTGCAGTGTAGATGTGCAGAAAACCAATAAGAAGGTCTCAACTTTCCCAGCAATTCTGCAGCAGGCTGGCTTCCCAATGTTCCTTCCAGTATCTAAATATAATATTCAGACTATCGCAACATGAGTACAAGCAAAAAAGTGGCATCTCAAACTTAGTAAACAATAAATCAGCCTTTAAGAGAAAAAAAGCCATAGCACCATGCATTTTCAATTTACATAGCCACTTTATATAGTGTAAGCTTAGAAAAATAGGCCCATGGAGACCCTTGTGAACACACACTTAGCCAGAAACACTAAAATTAGGGTACAGACTGCTCTGTCACATAGTGAACGGCATCACTCAATATTTTTCCAAAATCTTCTTAAAAGAAATAAATCATAATATGCCACCAAAGAGATGCCTACCATAGTTCGCAGATGTACACATTGGTTTTCTTGTTTTCTCCTGGGAGATATGGTGATGGGAATATTAGTAGAGATATTATATAGATAGTTTTCAATTTTGATGTTTATTTTAGGAAACATAATTAGAGTTTGATTTAATAGATTTTATTAGATATTTCCTACTTGTATGATCTTTGAAACCCTAGGGTCTTTCGCATTGTAATAAACACAATATCAATATGAATAAAAATAGATACTTTCTCCCTTAATTTCTCTTTCGTCTTTCAAATTCCTCTCCCATTTATATCTCTCTCCATCTACCTCCCCTCTTCTCTCTTCCTCCTCGTTTCTTATCTTCTCTCCTCTTCCCCTTCCCCTTTCCCCTTCTCCTATAATTGTTTGATTGTATCCCACGTCAACTAGGTATCGTAGCTCAAATCGTCTCCTTTGGCCAACAAATTTTGTAAAATCAAATCTCCACCCCCTCAACCAGCCGCTTCCATCTTCACCCACACAAACCATCTGCCATTCAAGCCACAAACCATATATATCCTCAATCAACCACCACTTCCCACCAGTGACAAACCAACTACACCTAGAACAACAGCCCTGAATGCCCAAATTCCAGATTTGAACAGCAGCAGCACAAAAAAAAAAAGGGGGGGGGGGGGGGGGGGGGNATCTTCTCTCCTCTTCCCCTTCCCCTTTCCCCTTCTCCTATAATTGTTTGATTGTATCCCACGTCAACTAGGTATCGTAGCTCAAATCGTCTCCTTTGGCCAACAAATTTTGTAAAATCAAATCTCCACCCCCTCAACCAGCCGCTTCCATCTTCACCCACACAAACCATCTGCCATTCAAGCCACAAACCATATATATCCTCAATCAACCACCACTTCCCACCAGTGACAAACCAACTACACCTAGAACAACAGCCCTGAATGCCCAAATTCCAGATTTGAACAGCAGCAGCACAAAAAA
>CAIGRH010074931.1:0-10393 GCA_903798295.1 Fraxinus nigra
TGTAGTATTTTTATTTTATTTATTATATTTAGATTACTATATATTTTAAATTTCTGGATAACTGTAATATCTTATTTTTATTTTTATTTTTCGTGCTCGATGGAATTTTTGTTGTTTGATTTTATAATCAATGTCTTTCTCATGAATTGAGGTGCCTTATTTTCTTTAGTATGATTTTAATTTGTAGGAAAATAATTGTTTGGAATGTGAATCTTTAATTTCTTCCGTGGAAAAACTCAACTTATAAACTCAGTTTTAGTAAAAACTTGTGATTTATTCAATTTTAATTGATTGTCTATGAATGATAAATCATTTCATTGAAAATTTGTGTGAATTATATATTCATTCTTAGTAAATAATTGTGATTTATTCAATTTTATTTGATTGTGTATGAATGATAAAAATCATTTTATTGAAAATTTGTTTATTGAAACGGAGAAGTATTATTTTTATTTCAGCCAATTAAAGTTTAGTTTGAAATATAGAAATATTTTTGTGCAAAAAAATAAAAGAAATAAAAAACGGAAAATCAAGCCGATTCAGCCTTAACCGAGGGTTAGGTCGATTCTGGTCACGGCCTGGTTCGAGTTGGTTCCAAAAAATATGTTATAACCGACATTTCGGGCCGGGTTGGATTTGGTCTAAAATCGAACAGGCCGAGCCCGTTGCCCAGTCCTAGGGTCAACTAACGAACAAACGAAAACTGTCAATGAGGATCGGAGTTGTGATTTTTTTAAAGGTTTGGTACCATGTAGGTACAAATGAAATATTTGAGCAGCGTTTGCAACTAATTGAAAGATTTGGTACTTCGGCTGCAATTTTTCCTTCATTTAATAAACAAATTAAGGATCTCTTTGTAAAATTTAACATATTAGGGGACTCTGAAGAAATTCTCCTTTGAAAACAAAATTAGGTTGAGAAGGACAGGAGAAGAGAGAGAACGTGTCACGTGGGTCAGGCCCATGGCTTCACGTGGATATGGGCATCGCATGCAATGCTTGCCCACCAGACAGAAGTTGGGTCCCACTTGAAAGCCACTCGTGCATGCGTGACACCTTTGTCCGTTTGCTATCTGACACGCGCTCGGTACAATCATTGGATACTTCCTCTTTAAATCATTCCCATGATATACCAGTGGACCGTATCAATTCCACGCGCTAAAGCGCAAGGTGTGTGCACGTAAAATTTGCTATCTTGACCCTTGATTGATTCAATCTATTTGAAAACTCTTTATTATTTTTAATATTCATTATCAATTACATATTGATATTGTAAAATATCTTACACGTAATTTTCCTACTTTACAATCAAATATTTTTCAAATAATTACTATTCAAAATATCATTTTCCATAATTTTTCTTTATGATGGCCATCAAACGAGAGTTTAAATTAAAATGTTTATATGAATTAAAATATGAATTTAGGTCAAAATCAATAATTAATTTTATGAATTAACAACTTTTAGCCACATATTTCATTAAGTCTCATTCCTTTTTAACAAAAACACATTTTGAAATAGTGATTTGATGAAAATGTGTGGTTAAAAAATAAGAAAAAATTTGAATTTACCTGAATATTATTTTATTGAGAAAAATGTGTGGTTGAAAATAAGAGAAAAAATTATTTTGAAAATAATGGGATTCAAACAAGGGCTAATGGTCGTTATTTGGGAAAATGATATTTTGAAAAAAATTTGATTGTAAAGTAGGAAATTTTTTTAAGAAACCCAAAAATCGTATCATTTACATAGCAATTTGGACGAGTTTTTGAAGACACCCAAAACCGTCTAATCAAATCAAGTAATGCTAACGTGTTGATGCAACACTTAATTAGAGAAATTAGATATTGAGTGGGCACGATGCTTATTTTTTCTTCTGAAGTACATGAATAGTCTTTCTATTCAGACTATTGTGGGATACGAGCGTTTTATAGTATACTTTAAGTTTGATCAATAATTTTTTTCCTTACTAAAGATAAAAAAAAATGATATATATCCAATTGATCCACAATAAAACACTTTGAAATTCCAATCAATACGTCTGTAGAGTTTATCAATTATCGAACCTAAATATATCTTATTCCTAAATTATATCTTTCTCATCCACAAAATGGGGAGCAATTCGAAGGGGGCACCAAATATAATTCCACTTGAACAGCTACAATATCTTTGTCGTGGCCAAGAGAAATATGATTGGCACAAAAGCTCCACGTGTGGCTCCTAGTCGTGCTCATTTCTTCACTTGTAGTAACGAGGAACAATAGTTTACGGGATAGTGAGGTCACTGTCATATTTTTCAATAAATTAAAATATATTTTAATTTTTTTAGAGGTTATGACAATGACTTCAACACGAATTTCCATCAATAGTACTTGCATTTAGCATTATTTTAAAATAAATCACTACACTAGGATATCCATGTTTGTTTAGACTTAAAAATAAAGTCAAATTATTTTAAAATAAATCATAAAAATCTTATTTTTCTTGATAGTAAAATAAAAATTACTATAGGTACTAGATATATTTATTTCTATTAGAAAATTATTGCTCGTCGAGGTCTAGAATAAAAAATAAATAAATAAAAAATTGGCTATCAAATTCTACAACGCCTTTTTTTTTTCAGTGCTCGTAGTCTATGAAAGTGTCCAGTGGAATAGTAATATAGTAATTTTATTTTTAGTTTCGAACACTTATAACTAGTTTTGTAACGGCAATTTTACAGCGATGATTACATGTTCTATTGTTCTTATTGCTCAAATCTTTCAAGCCTCCTTTTTCTTTTCTACTTCAGAGTCGAGGGAACACCGCGAGATATGGCTAAACAATGAAATCGTAAAATCGAACCGAAACCTTTTTTTTGAAACCGTTGATTTGGATTCACGTGAATTATTCAACGTTTTGATTTTGAACCGAACTAAATTGCTACGAAATGGTCTGGTTTAGGTTTCGATCTTTGCAAATCGTTCTCAAATAAATAAATAAATATAAAATTTTATCCAACTTAATTAAAACTAAGCACAACCCAGTTAAAAAGATACATCCATGTTAGACATCACCCAAGTAAAATCAATACCTAAATAAACAACAATTCATCTCATAAATTATATCCAAATACACATCAGTCATCATAACTGTGAATGCAAAATCATCAAATAGGGTTAAGTGTTAAAAAGCTGTTGCGGAACCATATTCATCGACCACCCATTACAATTGAGTAGACAAGTAAATTGAAATTTTAATTCAAATTTACACGTCTTTCTTTTTTTCTACTATAATCTTCTCGAATTTTGACTAAATTTTCATATCAGTTTATCCTAGTTTTTATTTTTTTATTTTTTTTGGCAATTGTTCGCTATATTTTATTGGCAGTTGTGTTGTTTTGTTTTGATATGTGTCGGGCTCCCTTAATTTTTTACCGAATATCATTTTTTATTTGCGTCTAAATTCCCCGATCATGTCACTTAATTAATTATTTACATTTTAACTTAGTTTTTAGATTTTATCGTTAATTGCGCTAATTATTTGACGGATTACTTAAATGGTCATTTTGAAGACTTGACTAATGAGTCTTTCGACATATTATTGTAATGAAAATTGAATGCAAATAAATACAAGATTATCACAAAAAATGTTAAAGATGTGATAATTATTCAAATATCAACAATTGTTTCTATTTCTGCATTCCCTAGCTACTAGTGGTCGAATTCTTGATTCTTTTAGGAGTTCATTCAGTGCAAATATAGTTGATGCAGAAATTTGCCCTAAAAATTGGTTGCATTTTAACAAGGAAGCTATAGCGATTTGTCAATATTTAGATTATATAGAAGCATTTGATGATTCATAAAAAATTATAGAACATATTATTTTATTTAATCTTTCTATTCATTTTCTTTTATTACAGTTGTTTTATATCATTTAATATAATTAATGAATTAATATATTACATTCTTATCTTTATGGAGAGAATGAATCATATGTTACAATTGTAGATATTGCACCAATTAGTACGACTAAGATGTTAAAATGTTTCTATCATATTGTTGAATTATAATGATTAGAATTATATAATTTTGATTTGTAATATTTTTAATGGCATTATTTATGTTTTAATGTAAAATTTTAGATTAATATTTATGATTTAACTTATTTGATATATGATTTTTTTTTTTGGTTAAACTATGATTTTAAACCGAATCAAATCAAAAAAGTGGTTTGAATTAGTTTGGTTTAGAAATTAAAATGAATTGGTTTAGCTTGGAAAAATTTCAAATTGCTTTGAGTGGTTTGATTTGAAAATTATCACAAACTGTCCAAATCGAACCATGTTCACCCCTACCACGTGAAAAACCGACACAACTAATAAAAAAGGGTCTAGTTACTCATATTTAAAATTTTTGATACCTAATTGTCGAATAGAAAAAGTTATGGGGTTCTGAATGAAAAAATAACTTTTCAAGGAACAGAGCGTGGGGACAGTGGAAGTGATGATCCACGTGGGAATGAGAAAAAATATGTAAGATATCACGTGCTGCGAAGTTGTCAACGGATTCGAAAGATGTGACAAGAGTGGGTCCTGTTAGAATCCTGTCTCCTCAATAGTATCCACCACATCCATTTTTCTCCAATCATTGGATACCTTCTCATTCTTTTTCTTTACAATCTTCATTTCCAAGCTACACCGATGATGCCCATAATTGCTTTGAGTAATTCTTGTACTTAGCATGATCCACATTAAAATGGAAAGAATGCATTTTTTGATTGATATGATGAGAATATATGGTTAAAAAAGAAGAAAAAGTTATCGATATGATGAAAAATATCATTTTATTGAAGAATGTGTAGTTAAAAATGAGTAACAAAATGAGAATGAAAATTTTAATATGTATCAAACAAAAACTTAATCAGAGGTTTTCTTAAGTAGTTTCCGAAGATTTATTTGTCCCACGACTCATTTTCAATTACAAATTTTTTAATAATATAATTGTACACATAAAATATAATTTATTTCTTTCTATTTTTTAAATATACAATCTCCAAAAAATTACTATTACAAAATCTATTTTCCAAAAAAAAAAAATTGAGTTTCAAACAAAGCCTAAATGTCCTAAATTTAAAAAAAATAAAATAAAATTGTTGATCCTAAAGCGTCCTTCTAATTACGGATATGAATTGTTCAATTTAGCCAATGTTTGATGGTTGTTATTTTGCCAAAATAATATTTTGAATCAAAGGCGGACCCACAATGGGTCCTCGTTGGTCACGTGACCCTCCAAGTTTTGATTTTTTTTCATAAAATTTAATAAGAACCAAAACAGCAATGGAAAAGGAAAATTGTGTGCCTTTCCAGGTTCCCTTCCCTAATCCCTAATACCTCTTGAGTCTTGTCGGTGATTGGAGTCATTGGACCTATCATACCTCCTCCAACAGATTTTTAGACCATGTTGTTGCAAGCCTACGACTGATTCAGTAGAGACTCGAGAGGGATTTCATGAACGCTAATGCCACCTCCCACCATTGCCATCGTCATCCGCACCTAAACATAATGATAACTGATAAGATTAGTACTGTATAGTTTAAGTTTTGATTTTACATCTCCAAACGGTCAATTAGTTATGCTGAATATATGATTTGTCATTTGTGAATCAATTTAAATGGTGTTAGGTTTTGATAGTTTATGATATAATCGGCAAGTCTGTGAACAAAAATGACTAAATTGGTTAGGTCAAAAAAGTCAAGGACTAGGTTGTAATTTTCAGATTTGAGTTGTATAGCTTATGGGTTCGAGTTTCAAAAGACAATTTCGTTAGACTGTCACCAGAACTTCGCTCGAGTGGCAGAGACAGAAACATTTTCACTAGACCGTCATCGGGTCCTCATTCAAGCGACAAGTCGTCGAGCTCTTGCTCGAGCAATAGGGTTATCCAAGAATTTTTTAATCGCAATTTCAAGACTTTTGATCCAGCTCATTCAACCATAACCCTATCATATAAATACCAGAACGTAAATTAGAAGGTTGAAACGTAGAGAAAACTTGAGAACTTCATCTTTTCATCTTCCAATTCATTAAGAGACTTCAACTTTCATTGATTTGATTATATTTGGCGGAGAAAACACCAGTCCAGTTAATCCAAATACCAAGCTTACTGAGGAACGTGGAGTTCTTCAAGAATCCACATGAGATAGACGAATTCACAAAGCCAGGGGTTAGAGAATTCAGGAGGGCTTTGATATTGTAGTCAGGAGTTGATGTGGGAGAGCGCAATCCAGAAGGGCTGTCGATTGCAGTTAAGAGTGGTTCATGAGCATGCAATCCAAGAGGGCTATCAGAATCTCGATCAGGAATTGTTGCGATACACGCAATCCAGAATGACTGTATTAACTTCAGTTAGAGGTCAGAAAGTCGTATTGTCTTCTTGTCTAGCGGACTATGAATTCGATCATTTATAGTGGATTTTGACGGCAAAGCGCCCGAAATTTTTACTCAGTTGTGGTTTTTCCGTGAACATTATGAGTGTTTTTTACTTCTTTATTTATCGTTTTCATATTTTGTGGTATTCAAATATCTGATAATTGGGCTGTATATTTAACCATCTAGAGATAATTAATGAGTGATTTGTTGATGGTTAATTACAATTTTTAATTCCGCATTTACACCTATTCACTTTCCTCTAGATGTAGTTTGGATCGAACTGCGTAAATTTCAAATGGAAATTTGAACTTTGCCCATTTTTCACTTTTGTTTCCTGGGACCATTTTTTGAATTACCTGGAGATGATTGGAGCCATTTTTCAATTGTCAATTATTGAATTGAGAATCTTTGATTTGTGAATCTGTGATGGATAATTGATTTGTGAATTGTGATTTATGATATTTAGTTTGGGAATAGGAACTTCATCAAAAATTAAAAATTGGGAACTCGTAGAGAATAATTTTTATAAGACATTGAATATTTAAATTTTTTCGTCACTTTTTTGTAAGTTTGATTGTGCCCCATTAATTCAAAATGTCTGCGTCTGCCGCTGTTTTAAAAAACGATTTTTAGGAAGATGTGTTATTGAAATGTATGAAAAAAAGTTTTGAATTTACGTACAGAATATTTTATTGTATGATTGAAAAAATAGTTTTCAAATAATGGACTTTATATGCGGTCAATAAAAATCCAACGCATGGAGTCACACGGTTTCTTTTACTGTGATGGAATTTTCGATTCGATCCATTTCTTTTTAGTTGCATCGAAAAAAATATAAATCATAAATGGTTGGGTAAATTGCTTTGTTTAATCTATGATATTTTCTATTTTAAGCGACAAAAGTATCTAGTTAGAGACTGAAGCAATTACTATGACTATATAAGTTGATTTTGTTTTTTATAAGGATTAAAAAATCTAATTTGATGTTATTGAAAATCAATTTTTGTCTAAAATTTTCTTAGTTCACGCTTGTTTAATTATCAACAACTAGCAGTAAATTTTGTTGGAAGTAATAAAGAAATCGAAAGATTACGTGAAAAAAAAGTGATTATGATTAGAAAAATTGAATATGGGTATATTAGTGAACGAAAAATAAAATATTTTCAATAAAGAAACGAGACTATATAATTGGAACAAAAAATAAAGAAAATTTATCGATATAAATGGGACGGAATGAGGAGATTATAAAAAAGTGTGTATGTTGCGTGTGTGCATTCATATTGACTTTTGTTGATGACAATAAATGACATAGTACAGTTTGGTCAACTTGGAAGAATTTAGGTGAAATAAATATGCAATATGACTGAAATTTGTATTACAGTACAGAGTTTTCCCAGTTCCATTCCCTTCTCTTTCGCACCTCATCTCTTTATGTAGGTGGATGGACTCGAGCTCATTGTTTTAGTCATGTCAAGCTACGATGTTTCAACTTATGATTATTTGTTACTGTCCATTTGAAGGAATTTGATTAGTTGGAAAGTTCGATCATAGTGGAGTCATGATGATACCTGAACCTTAGCATGTACCATAAGCAATCACGTAATCATCTCGATTGGTCGATTTGAACGATGCGACCATCAAATGAGAACACTTTCTATCAAATCTTATTCTTATCATATGAACACTTTGTTCCGTCCAAATATTATGTTAATGTGCTTTTGAACAAGTGAAAGTTATTATGTCGAACTTTAAATTTGTTGCATTTTTTAGTTATATAAGCATTTGATGGTCTTTTTATGCCTAATATGTTTTTGGACGAAAATCATCATTAACAGCAAGATGTGCTAATTTAATAGAAGTTCGAGGATAAGAATGCAAAGACAAAAGTTGAAGATATGAGCAGAGATGAACAAAAGTTAACGACTTTCATTGTAGTTAAAATATGATACAATTAATAAAAATTGTCGTGTGAACATAATTACTTTTAAAGTAAAAAGCGAGAAAAACCAATCTGAAGTTGTAATTCCTCGAAATATTGAATTTAAGTGCAATTATACTGTTTTTTTTTTTTGTTTCAAGTCCCTATAAAATCAACACGTCGCGTTTACTGAAAATTTCCATTAAATAATTAAAACACATTTAATTCACTTTAAAATAGGAGTTTCAATGTGTGAACAAAACAATAACCTCCTTTTAATTGATTTTTAATTAAGCATTAATGAACATAATGCACATTAATTACTACTTAGTTGCTCCCTTGCAATAACACAGTCAATTTATTTCTCGACAGGACCAGATTTTCTTAATTAATTAGAACAACTAGAATTAATTGTCCAAATTGGTTGCTTTTTATTCCCTATATGGAGTACTAAAAATTCCTTTTTAATATAGTATTTATTTATTTATTTGAAATTCTTTGAACTTTAAGTCTGCAATAAAACTTAAAAAAGAAAAAACAAAAAGACGAGACAAACAAATAATTATGCGAGTTGAGCTAACTCAGATAGTGTTGGAGGCAAGCTGTGAGTAGCAAAATAGTCATGTGAGTCCGTCGTTTGTTGGCATGTGAGCTCGTTGGCTGTGTTCGAATCATCTCTCGAGTAGACTCGTGAATTATGAGTAAAATACAAGTTCATATTTAGAGAAGTAAATTAACTAGACTAACCCTGCAAGCAAATATGAATCAATTCGTATGATGGATTGAACTGATTCAGTAGATGGATGATGAGCCGAGCGACTCCACTATAGAATATAGTGTCACTTCAACTTGAAATTTCATATTTCATAAGATTCACACATTTTCAATCTTAAATTTCATTAATTTTTATTTATTTATTTTTTTATCAAAAATGATTAAAAATTTAATTTTAATCCGAACAATGGCTAAATTAGTTAAGCTAAAAGAACACGCATACTTGGGCGCGTGAGTCAAATAGTGTACCAGAAAATCATCTCTTTGGTCAACAGTCCACGCACGGAAATCCGCTTTTGAATGAGAAGTTACAGTTGCAAGATTTGACTTAACCAGGGTTGAAAAATGGGAAAAGGAAAAGAGAGAGGAAAAGCGAAAGTGAAACAGAAGGGAATTAATTGCATTTCATTTTGTTTGGTTGATATGAAATATTATTGCATGGTAAAAATAGTATTTTTATTAAATAATATAATTTTAAAACTTAATTTAATAGGAACCATAATAACTGTCTCACTATGTTCTAATTCAACTCACGTCTCGCTTTAACGTATGAACAATTTATTCTTGGTGGTACACTGTAACTCTAAGCGAGAAAGAGTCGTATTGAAGTGTCAAAGTTTTATGTCGACGTTACAAAAAACAAACCAGACGAGATGAAATTTTTTTGAATGCAGAACAAAATTCAAAGTCCTCATTTTTACGTAGTTTATTAATTTATAATTATAAATGTGATTGGAATATAAACACTTGAGAGAAAATTAAATAATAGATCCATAAAATTTGGAGTTGGATTAGGACTAGTTATTTTACCATTCTGCGTAGCTTATTTGAAAATAATATTTTCTCAAACACACTTTTTTAAAAAAATCATCCTAATAAATTTTTTTTACAAGCGAATGAGAATCCATAACATTTTTTGAATTACATATTTTTTTCAAAATAAAAATAAAAATTCCACCTCAGATAATCTTTCCCAAACAGAAATTATTTGATTCAAAATTAATGTTATTACCAAACACATCCACCCGTGGTTAGTCCAAGTCCCAAGTAATGTAATTCAAATCAAATATCGAAGCCATATCCCATCATCATCATTGAGCCAATAGCAACCTCTGACACAACTATCATTAACATCTGCCTCTATATCTGTAACGCCACCCCAACCCTACGCTACCCAGCCCCCCTCTATATATACACGCTCTTGTATCTCTACTTCTCTATATATGGATAGGTCTTAATCTACAATCTTGGACTGCATTGCACTGGCCTAAGAAAAGCTGTAACTCCTCTGCT
>CAIGRH010074946.1:1937-14514 GCA_903798295.1 Fraxinus nigra
TTTTTTTTTTTTTTTTTTTTTTTTTGTCGATTTTCACTACAAGTGATGCTAAACTTAAACTCGACCCATTTTCTACAAACTTTAACATAATGAAAATATGAATCCGAAATGAACAACAACATCTGAGTTCTCTTTTAGTGCACGTTTAGTCCTATAATAGACACCGACAATAAATAAGATTTTAACTTCTTTTTTTAATTCTTTGAGTATGTCTAATCCATTTTATCGAATATTTCATTACTGTATAAGAATAATAGACATCTCCCATAAACCTCTCCAACAAGTCGTTATATATCTACGGGGCTATCTCGACACCTACGAGTAACAAACTAACAATATTAGCTCCTGTTCGGCGGTGATTAAAATTAGTCTTGTAATAGGTTTTCATAAAAATTGATGAAATATGTGGTTAAAAAGTTGTGAATCCCATAAAATGTGCGACTAAAATTAATCGTTGACTTTAATTTCTACCAAACAAGCCTAAAAGGTGGCAGCCCTTGAAAAAAGCTAGCTAGAGTTCAACTGTTGGACAGAGATTTGATAAGACATGGTGGGACTAGTCTCCATAATTCTTGGTCTGTTTACAATTAGTTCCAAGTTGTTGATCAAGATTGCAAGTGGAACCATGCATGAGAAAAATATAGATCGATACATTCGGGGTGGAATTTCTTTTCTACTTGTCAATTCTTGAGGAAGAAACAAAAATTTCCAAAAAAATAGGAATCTACTAAGTTTTCACATTCAAATTAGTTTTTTAGTAACAAAAATATATCTATATAGAATTATTCTTGTTGTACATAATTTTTTATATAATTGGTTACCGAATTGACAAGTGGTGGGGCAAGTGGTGGCCTCCACAACTTGTCAATTCGATAACATATTAGGTAACACATTATGTACTTGTAGCATGATTGATATATATATATATATGCTATGTCTACTTCTACATGTTTAATTGTACTTATTGAGCTCACGAAAAGAATGAAAACAAGTATTGCACAATTGGGAGATACGATAGGAGATGTAAATGTAGTCCCAAAGAAACGTGAAAAACAATAATTTCTTTAATTTGGGATAATAATAATCTTTTTTTTTTTTTTAAATTGCATAGCAATAATAGCGAAATACTCATATGATTTATTCCTATGAGTTGAATAATTTAAATCTCCAACTTTGATAAAAAAATCTTAATTTTTTTGAATTTTTTGAGTTGCCTTCAACCCTTTAATCTTCTTTAGCATTCTTCAAGTCTAGATTACGATCTAATTGGTACGCATACCAAAGACCTACTCAAGAACACAAGTCTTGTTAGTTTCTAGAGATTGGAAAAATATATTAAAAAACTAGTGCTCAAGTCTTCAAATAGACTTGGAAGTCTTGATCCTATCCAAGAAGTGCTAGGTTAAATACACCTTTATACCCCTACTAATTATTTTCTCACTTGAGCTAACATTTTCTTCGGCAACGTCTTTAGTATTAAATTGCAATAACAATTTGGCCATTGCCAACTAAGCTCAGATTAAACGTGATCGGAAGAAAATACTTAAGCGAACTCTTTTATTCTTTTGAACCAGACAATGAATTCCGAACTTGAATAATTATCTAAGATTTCGCTTACTTTTGGTTCTCAACTTATCGAGAAGTTTGATCTCATAATTAGATCACACTTATGGTACACCAAAAACCTTAGAGTTAGTGAATAACAACTCTTATTCCCTAAAGGATTAAGGTAAATCATAAAACAATCAATGTGGAATTTAATTCTTTCTAGCACGGTCATGTCTTAAAATGGACTCTCACTTAATATGATAAGTCCAATATACCTTTGGGTATACTGAGTGTACTAGTGTTACCTTTCGCCACAATGAAGACAAACTGTATATTCTAATAGTAGCATTATATTTACGACTCAAATTCTATGTGATTTGAAAGTTTGATTTACGAAGGAAGTTTAGATAATACTGGTTTGGAAGTCCGATTTGATAAGGGATTAAATCTCATTATGGATTTGGAGTTTGATTGGGAAAAGGAATTTGGAATTGATGAAAAAGTGTTTTGGAAACACAAGGACGGATCTAGAATGTTGGGGGCACCGATAATGCACAAGAGAGATAGGGCGTGAGCGTAGAGGCGCTCGAACATGGGCTCCGCGGCGCCAAGGCCATTTTAGCTGGCAGGAAGCTGATGCCTCGGTGTCAGCTGTTTGGCACCGCGATGCCACTGGTATAGGAAGAATTACATTCCCAGTTAGTTTCTAACTCGATTTTTTGTGCTTCATTTCATCTGTAACTTCAAGATTGAGCTCCTATATATACTATATGAGGTATAGGCTCTTCATAAACTCAACATAACAATTAGATCATTGTTGTATAAATTGGAAATTTGAGAGAATTGTTTAGATTTAGATTGAGAGTATCAGATCTTGTAAAATAAATTTAGTTTTTTTTTTTGTATTATAAATTCTCCTCATCTTTCACATAAATCTCGTGTTCTTGTGTGATCCTTTATTTTCACATTACTCATACGATTCTCGCCTTTAATTATTTGATCGGGTCCTCAACAAATTGGTATTAGAGCGAATTCTAGTATCTTGTTTGTTTCTAGGAATTCTAAGAATTGGTATCGGAGTTGAAGTTTTTTGGCAAGTTCTTAGGAGGTCCAAATTGGATATTAAAGTGAGATTGAAACAAGGTCAATTGTGTCAAGGATGACAACTATGAAATTTGATATTCTACTTTTGGATCGCAACAATAGATTCTCGTGGCAGATCAAGATGCAAGCGATTCTTACTCAATTAGATCTTGATGGTGCTTTGTTGGGGATAGATAGAATACACATAACAATGACTGCGAATGAGAAACAACGCAAGAATTGGAAAGCCCTATTACAGATACATATTCTTCTTTCTAATCAAATTCTTTAGGACTTGGTAAAAGAGAAAAGTGCCGCTGGGATGTTGTTGAAATTAGATTAGCTTTGTATGAAAAAGAGTTTGATCGGTAAGTTATACTTGAACCAGCGCTTGTATTTTCTTTGCTTGACAAAAGGTGGATTTTTGGAAGATCATCTATAGGTGTTCAATAAAATCGTCGCTGATTTGGAGACCATAGAAGTCAAGTACAATGAAGAGGATTTAGGGTTGATAGTGTTATGTTCGTTACCACCTTCATATGTGATTTTTAGAGATACAGTTCTCCATAATCGGGATACTCTTACTATTGATGAGGTATATGACACTTTTTATTATAAGAAGAAGATAAAGCATCTAGCCATCGAATTTGAGGCCCAGGCAAAAGGTCTTGTTATTCGTAAAAGGAAGACATGTGGTCATAGAATGGACTATGTTAAGGATAGCAATAGTACTAAAATTTGTTGGTATTGCAGCAATAAAGGGCACATGAAGAAGGATTGCTTTGAGTGGCGGAACATGTTTGCTACTACACATCAGAAGAAACAACCAAAAAATTTCGGTAATATCAATCCTGTAGAAGAAGACAGTGATGGAGATCTTTCGACGATTACCGATGGTGGCTGCAAATCTGAGAATGATTGGATTATTGATTCGGCTTGTACTTTTCATATGCTTTCAAATTGGTATTGATTTTCTTCATATGAAACAATTACAAAAGGTTCCGTGATGATGGAAAATAATGAGCCTTGTAAAATAGCTATGATTGATAATGTCAAAATTAAGATGTTTGACGGGACGGTTAGAACACTTGGCAATGTTTGACATGTTGCAAGTATAAAAAGGAATTTATTCTCTTTGAGTACTCTTGATTCAAAAGAATGTTAAAAGGTTTGGCGTTCACTGTGGATGCAACTGCAACTTATGGTTCAATAAGCAATAACTCGGGTAGAGTTGGCTGTGATCGGGTTGTTCGTAGTAATTCGAACAATAATATATGGGAATCTTCATGTAGCTTAGGTGGAGTTAGTTGTGATTTTGTTAATCATGGTGCTCATGGTGATTCGAGTAGGTTTGGCATCTCAGGTAAAGTTAGCATTGCTCGTGGTGATTCCAAAAGGTTTGGTGACTCAATTGGAGTTGGAAATGAACGGGATAATTCAAGCAAAGAAGATGTGCAAGGTAGTTATGCTAGTAAGTAGTGGTTGGAATTAGTTCAGTTGATGAGTATACCCGACAAGGGCATGGTGTGCCCAGAATGGGCTTGGTGGAAGAGTTGGAAAATGACTTGCAGAGTGATAATTTAGAGGTTATTCTTTTTATGTTTCAGTTTTGTGTTTTGTATTTTGAATTCATTTTAAATTTTGTGTTTTGAGTGTCCATTTAGAAATTATTGAAAATGTGTTCTTTTTGGCAGCTTGAAAACACTTAAAACGTGTTTTGAGAATTTTTGTTTTATTATAACTGAAAACACCCCAAACGACAAATTTGTCGTTTTGGGTTTTCTTTGTAATTTCTTCATTTGTTTTCAAAAATATGTTTTCGAAAATAGGAAAGAGAACGCGTTTTCATTGTTTTGGAAAATAAAAAATAGAAAATAGTTGCTGGCCCTTAATTCCTTGTTGTGAAATTTGTGTCAATGTGGAGTTTGTAATATTTGTGACTCATATTCTTTGTGATTTGAAAGTTCAAATCTCATCATGAATTCGAAGTTTGATTGGGGAAAATGACTTTGAAATTAACGAAGAAGTGTTTTGGGCGCGGTTGTTTGGCGATGGGGTGCGGGAAGAATTCCATTCCGAGTTGGTTTCTGAAGCAATTTTATATATTCAACGAGGTTCTTTATAGACTCAACATAACAATTATATCATTGTTGTATGCATTAGAAACTTAAGAGAATTGTTTCGATTTCGATTAAAGGTATCAAATCTTGTAAAATAATTTTAGTTTTTTGGTATAATAAATTCTTCTCCTTTTCCACATAATTCTTGTGTGATCCATTATTTTTATATTGTTCATATATTTATTGTCTTTAATTATTTGGCCGGATTCTCAACAAGTAGAATAACAACTATTACAATTTTAAGATAATAGAGTGTCAACCTCTCATTCTATGATCGTGAACAAGAAAATTTTTCGATCAACATGTACAGTGGTGTCTTCTACACTGACCATCCCATTTTGTAATTTACTCATTAATCTAAGTAACTCATGCTCAAAATAATACAACTCCCTTTGTCATTCAACAACAATCGAAATGTTTATCTTATTAAAATAAAGTCCTTTAGGAGCATATCCCAACAAATGTAAATAAAGTATGAAACATAAGTTTAAGAGTTTTAAATGTTGAAAATATAATTTAAATAAATATTTTTCTCTTTAATTAGATGAGATGACTCAATATAGTATCATAGCAAATGAAATTCATATTTTCATGTGTCACTGTTATATATTTATAAAAATCGTGCAAGACTTGAGTCCGTTTGCAATAAAAAATAATAATTCTAGCCTGCACATGAAAATGAAAACTTGTTGAATCAAAGAAGTTAATTATAGCCTTCCACTTACAATTGAATGGTCATATTTGTTTTTCAATTACCAGAAAAGTGGAATATCTTTATTAAAGTGTAAATCAAAATCATGATGTAATAATCCAAGTCTTAAGGTAAGGTGGGATAATTTAGTAATAGTTTCACCCATGATTGTAACATTTGTATATTCTTATATATATTCTGTGGCCATCAGAGGATACATGTTGCATTCTTATTTTAAAGATTTCCTGAAATGAAAAATCTGTTCATGTCGAGAAGCTTCTTGAAATTAATCTTTACTTAACTATTAAATCTGTTGTTGCCTTTAAACGGGGAAAAAGTTTACACAAGCCTGTATCAAGCAACCCAAAGTAAATATGACGTCTTTTGTTCATTTCAATTCAATGTTAGTTTGTTTAGGGCAAAAGAGTCACAAGTCACATCAAGTGTACTGAAGACTGAAAGAGTAGTAACGGGTGGTTCATAACGTAGAAGAGTAGAAAAAGATCCCGTTCAAGTCTTACTGCTACTCATTTATGAAAGAAGTAATGTATATAAAACAATAAATAAATGAAGTTCGTCTTTATTAACGAACTAAAACAATTAACTGAAATATATGGTTTGAAGGTTGCATGTTGTACCATGCATATTTGAAATGTAGATCGGGACAGCCATAGCAAAAATTTCGAGATCCTTATGGATATATAGTCGGGAAGAAACAGCCATTTGCAGCAGTAAAAGCCTACACAAGGAAACATTTCCTCGTAATTTAGTTCAAAAGGGACGCTAGTAACATTCAGATTGACCATGCATTTCCAGTGTACTTGGCATTATTTCCCAAAACCCTAAGGGATTCATTTTTTCTCCCTTGGATGAATCTAATAAGTGTTTGCCGAGTATCTATCACTGTTTTCCTTTAGAGGTGCAAAAAAATCAATAAGGTCTTGGTAATTCTTTGCTTGGGAGAAGATATAACAATGCATTAGGGGGAGAAATGATAGGAGATTTAGGTTTGTTTGAGTCCCAATTTTTGTTTTAATAGATTTTGTAATAGTGATTTTTTTTTTGGGGAGAATATTTGGTTAAAAAGTAGGAAAATTTTTGAGTTTACACATAAAATTATTTTGTTGGAACAATGTGTAGTTGAAAATGAGTTTTTAAAAAATATGGCTCAAATATTGGCTCAATATGATTACAAATAAATATTTTTTTTGTATTCATTTTTAGTTTTTGGTCGACTTAGTGAAATATTTTTGGCGTGGTAGGTGGAGGTGGTGATGGTTCTTAGGTAACAACGGTGGACATTCTTATATAACATACTACTTTTTGCACGGTACTTTAGAACAGAAAATCTATATGATTTAGCTAGAGGGATTTAGAGTTATATTATCTATGTACATGGCCATCTCGATGCTTGCGAGTAACAATACTAAAGGTGGCAAACCTTTATAAAAATACCTAACTAGATGTCAACCGTAGTAAGATAGAGATTTAGCCCATATTTGGTTTGACTAAAAATCAGATATTTAGAAGATTTTGATAAATAAAAAGAACAAAGAAGATGAAATGCAGGGTTGAAAAATTGACAAAATTTATGAATCCCATAAAATATGTGATTAATATGAATTTAAGAAAAAATGAGTCCTTGGGGGCCAAACACGAGCTTAAAGTTTTGGTTCCAATTAGTGCCTAGTTATTGATCAAGATTGCAAGAGGAACTATGAACTAGTGAATTGTAGATTGAAACACTCATGGTGGATGTTTTATTGTTACTTATCATTTATCAATGCTTGAGGATGAAACAATTTTTCTTTCCAAAAACAAAGATGAATACTACTAGTGTTCACATTGAAATTAGTTTCCTTTTTAGTAACCAAATATATGTCAATGTATTTATCGTTGTCTACTTCCATAGGTTTACTTGTGCTTCTTGAGCTCATGAAGAGAATGAAACAGTACGGCACTAATGGGAGATATGTTAGGAGATAAATATACATAGTGTGCATGACATCAATGTAAGGGCCTCGAGTGTACTTGAAGACAAAATTTAAATGTCGTAGCGTGAAAAGACAAAAGTATATGCATTGATAAGGATGTCGAGATTTCAACCATGACCGTCCCAAAGTGGACGTTCCCATATAATGGACAATAGTAACATTCGAACTACGTCCATCAAGTACTATTCTATCAACATTTAATTATTTGCCAGTAGCTTGAGGGATTCTTTTTCTTTTGTTACATCAATTAAGGTCCTGTTTGAGCCCTATTTTTTTATTTTTTTTTGTGTAAAAATACATTTTAAAATAGTATATTGATAGAAAATGCGTGTTTAAAAATGAAGATTTTTTTTTGGGTTGTGTGTAATATTATTTTATTGAAAATGTGTAATTAAAAAGAAGAAAGAGAAATATATTTTAAAGAAAAAAATGGAGATCAAACAAGGTCTAATGCTGAATATTCATCACTCTCTACTTTTAGAAGTGCGAAGAAAGAATTAAGTTTTGGTGCTTCTCTCCTCATGGGAGATGATATAACAGTGCATTAGTGGGAGAAATGATGAGAGATGTAAATAATTGAACAATAACATCTTTTATCATATTCATTTTCAGTGTTTAGTCGATTTAGATAAATATTTTTGGTGCGGTAGGTGGAGGTGGTGGTGGTTCTCATGGAGTAGCCGTGAGCGTTGTGATTGTATTATTTTATAAGTGAATATGATAAATCACAAAAATAAAATAAAATAAAAACTACTTAAGTAATTTCAAGATGCAAATTTAATGACTTAATTAAGTTAAATATTGTACAATAATACAATAATTAATACTACCTTTCAATTCATTGATTGCGGGGTAGTGGCTTGTTCAACTTATTAGTGGTACGCTATGCACTTGGTGATTTTTTAAGTTTCATTATTTTAATCTGATTATTAAAGTAGCATATTATCCACTTAAGTCATTATTTAATTTTCATTATTTTTTATCTAATGAATAAAATAGGTCAAATAATCACCTCATAATGTTGGAAAGATATTTATTTTGTCATGTGGGTTGACATATATAATTAATTGTGTACGAATGTTACTTAAGGTTAAGTCCAATTAAAGTGAGTTTATAAATAATTAAAGTTATGGACTTTGGGCATCTAAATAAAATGTAAGACTAAATATGTGTAGAGATCAGATCCATTAGAGTTGTATTTGACGATGAGCCGTACCGAATACATATGGAGATAGAAATATAGTTGTGGTCTTCAATTCATATATGATTCTCGTTCTTTGTATTATCAAATTAACACAAGAATACGAGTTATTAACAATCATGAAGAATGAATTGACACAATTAAGTTTATGGAGCAAGAAATAAAAGTGAAGAACAAAAACTCAAGAATCAAAAGAGTAAATAATCATGATTCAAGATCCGATATTATGGTAATAAAGTAATTAAATTTTCAAGTTATTAGGATTTAAAGTTTCACAAGGCTGTAAGGACTTTTAGGCTATAGAATACATATGGAGATAGAAATATGGTTGTGGTCTCCAATTTATATGTTATTCTCGCTCTTTGTATTATCAAATTAACACAAGAATACGAGTTATTAACAATCATGAAGAATGAATTGACACAATTAAGATTATGGAGCAAGAAATAAAAGTGAAGAACAAAAACTCAAGAATCATAAGAGTGAATAATCATGATTCAAGATCCGATATTATGGTAATAAAGTAATTAAATTTTCAAGTTATTAGGATTTAAAGTTTCACAAAATTCTAACAAGTTGTATTAGAGTCAACTCCATGTTAAATTATTCAGATTAAAGACAAAATTTTATGGTAGAAATTCATACATTGAATTTTGGAATCTTTTGATTTTGAATGTGAATTTAAGCCATAAATTTCAAAATTCAGAATTTTTTCAAGAAAAAAATTTTAGGATTGAAAGTCATAATTTGAATTTTTCAATTTAGGATGTGAATTTTTTAGGCCAAAAATTTAGAATTTTGGATTTTTCGAAAAATTCTAGTTCAAAACTACAACAGTGACGCTATACTACTGCGCCCGACGGCTGTCATAAGACAGCGTGACCAACACTACGACCCTGGTCTCCTGGCGTTGGCTGGGCACTGCAATGTAGGTTTTATGTCTAGCATAATTTTTTTATTTTGTTATTTTTTTGTAAAAAACAAAAGAAAGAAAAATAAAAACTAAAAGGTTAAAAGAGCAATCAGTTTCAAATCTTGGTATTTAAATTTTTCTCGCATTACTAATTGTGTAAAATAGATTAATTGAAACAACATGTTACCAAAATAACCTCTGTTGTTTAAATTAATTTATTTTGAATATTAGAAGATCTTGTGTACATAATTCTTGCGGATATTGACCGGTTTAAAGGAATGTTAATATTTTTTATGTGAACATTGAGTCGGTTCAAGGATAGACTTAATGTCGGACATGTTTTATTGCCAAAATTTAATTACTACACCAAGAGTACCATTTACAAGTTGATATTTTTGTTCAAGACTAAAGGTTAATATTGTACCCGATTTCTTGTGATAAGGTCTATCATTATTTGAATTTATTAATTGCTCAACAGATATTCCCATGTGAATATGTTAATTATGTTTAAGTTCTATATTCAGTTAATTCATTCACTTCTGCTATATCTATTGACATCAATTCAATTCCTATGATTGAACCAAAGTTTTAGGACTGGAAAGAGAATGTTTGTATCGTTCTTAGCGGCATGGATTTAGACTTTGCATTAAAGACTAGACAACCTATTACTCTTCCAGATAAAAGTTCCAATAATAAAAAGGGATTCGAATATGTGGGATCGTTCAAACTGCATAAATCTTATAATCATGATGTATGGAATTCCAACAACGTTCAGGGACGCCGTGTCCGATAAGGTAGGTAAAAAACGATTTGCAAAAGGTGATAAGGCCAAAACTAGTACACTTAAATAAATTATACGCGAGTACATCATGGAGATGTCTCATATTGCTTCAAAATTAAATGCATTAAAGCTTGAACTGCCTTATGACTTGCTAGTGCATTTAGTGGATAAATTCTTGTGCCAATTCACATTTAGTGGATAAATTCTTGTGTCACTACTCATATAAGTGTGTCTATGATTGTCTAAACAGTCGAAAGTCAATTGATGCTAAAAGATTCATCTATGTGGGACGATGACAAATCAGTTAAGGTTGAGGCTGTAAGGACTTTTAGGCTATCATTAAAGACAAATTATTATTCGAATTTGAAAGAGANAGGCTGTAAGGACTTTTAGGCTATCATTAAAGACAAATTATTATTCGAATTTGAAAGAGACATTTACGGTATCATCTTTTAGACGGAATTCGATTTCTGTTTCCACATGGAACTAATTCGGTTACTCTTGTTCAATTGGGAATAGTTAGTTTAGTTTTTTTGTAATTCAAATATTGTGGATATCAGTTCTTTATCTGGTTATGATAACCTATATTTCCTTAATATTGTTGCCTCTTATAAAGAAACATTGCATATGAATTCGCATGATATTAAATGTAAATTAACAATAAGAATTTTGTTTCGTTATGGTACAAAAGTTTATGTTACATCTCTCAAAAGAGAATGAAAAAGCTTGTATCAGAAATTTTTTTTTGATCCCTTAATTTTTCAAACTTAAGTGTTTATGTTAATTACATTGAGAGGAAACAAACAAATATAAGGAAATTATGTGTAAGTGTAATTTTGGACTCTTAGAACTAATTCATACAGATATATGTGGCTCATTTCCTTCTACTTCTTGTAATGGTCAACAATAATTTGTTATATGCATAGATGATTTTTCGGCTACATGTATCTTATTCATGAAAAATTTCAATCATTGAACATGTTCAAGACTTATAAGGCTAGGGTTGAAAATCAACTTAACAAAAGATAAAACATGTTAGATCTAGCCATGGTGGTAAATACCATGGAAGATATGACGAATCAGGAGAACAATATCCAGGGCATTTTGCTAAATTTCTAAAGAAATGTGAAATCATCCCACAGTGAATCATACTAGGGTTCCCTAGCATGAATGATGTTACTGAGAGACGAAACAAAACACTTAAGAACATGGTAAAGAGAATGATTAGATATTTTACCTTACTAGAATCTCTCTAGAAAGAAGCAATACAGATTGCAGCTTAAATTCTCAATAAAATTCCAAGTAAAATATTTGTTAATGAGTCACTAATTTCTAAAAGATCTCGCTATTAGGTCAATTTTTTATATAAAAAATGCTTGATTCTTTAAAGATGTAGAGTTTTAGGGCGGAGATAAGATTTTAAGATTAAGAATTTTGTCTCTGAAGAAGAATATGTATATATTCCTTCTGTTGCAATTGATAATGATCAAGATCAGAGACAAATTCTTACTCCAAATCTTGTTCAACAAGTTATTTCGAATCAAAACAATATTACAAAATCCTACATACAAAAAAAAAAAATTTGTTCCAGAAAAACAAACTCAACACCTCAAGAACAACCATTAGAGAAAGGAGAAATGCAATTTCAGATGACTTTATAGTTTTTCTACAAAAACATGATGATGGCATTGGATTGATAGAGGAAGATCTGATCAATCAACTTTTATCAACAAATGCAAAGAAATAATTTTCAAGAGTAGATTGATACTATGAATAAAGAGATAAAGTACATAAAAGATAATGACATTTGAAAACTTATCTCATTACCTAAAAGTGCGAAACTCATTGATTGTAAATGGATATTTAAAATCAAGAGAGATTCGAAGGGTGCTATGAAGAGATATAAGTCTCGTCTTGTAGCAAATTACTTTACTCAAAAAAGACATTGAGATTAAAGAGACTTTCTCTCCGATTTCTATAAAAGACTCTTTTAAGACTATTATGACACTTGTGACACATTTTGATCTTGAGCTATATATCTAATGGTTTACAAATTAAAGAAATTAATCTATGAGTTTAATTAAGCTACCCGTCAATGGTATTATAAGTTTCATCAAGTAATCATCTCATTTGGTTTTGAGATGAATGCAGTTGATAGTTGTGTATATCACAAGTTTAGTGGGAGTAACATATATTTTTAGTATTGTATGTCAATGACATCTTGTTTGCCTACAATGATATAAACT
>CAIGRH010074959.1:0-12770 GCA_903798295.1 Fraxinus nigra
TGACTGACACAACCAACACTAACATTCTTGATTGAACTGTGCTTTTTCATTTTTCTTTGTGCACCTATTTCCTAAAACAAACAATTCAATACTCAGTGTAAAATCACATAAAATAGTAATGAGTATAAAACAATTCAAACAGTTATATCACATAAAACATCATTTCATATTCATACCATAAGCTAAATTAAGACGTAATATCAATGCAACCCAACGTACCAAAACAAAACATTGATACTACAAAACATCAAAACTTAATCTAGCAATACTGAAATTATCATTTAATGGTTTTGAGTCAAAAATTTTTAGATACATCATGTTAAGTCAAAAATATCATATACATTCAAAAATATCTACTCCATCATCAAAATTACTATATAAATGCTACTTTTGCTTTTTGTTACAAAATGACAAAGGATAACCTTGTAATTATGCAGTACCATCAGCTCTATCTATGACATCAGTACCCTCACCAGAAGCTGCATTGCCATCCTAATTTCTCCTAATCCAGTGCAAGCCATGCTGTAAATATCCAACTGTCCACACGAAGTGTAGCAAACTCAACTGTGTGACGATCCGCAATAGCTCTCAGCTGAGTGATCTCGGTTGTCATTCGAGCCTACTGCTTAATCAGCACAGTCATCTGTCCCATCAAGGCAAACAATGGATCGACGAGAACAGATAGAATATCGACAGGTGGAAGAACAAACTCAGCGGGAGGAGAAGCAAAAGTAGAAGTCGATGGAATATCAATGGTGGAATAGAAAAAGTAATAGAGAAGTCCAATAGATCAAAAGAGACAAGGTCATCTATATGATCAGCTAGCACAGTCGGGTCAACTGGTTGAACCGGCTCAGAAAAAGCATGTAACATAATCTAAGAAATAGTGGTATGGCCAATCGGCCGGGAAACCAGCCTTAGAAACCTTGTAGGGAAGCTCACTCCTAGGGCTGTCACTAATTGATATATCAAACAAGCATAAGACAACCCCATCCTCGTCCTCTTAACTCTAAAAGTATATAGAATATGTTGACAAATGAATGAGGGTAAATTAATGGAATCACCATGTAATAAGGTGCAAAGAAAACTAGCCTTATCCATAGGCAATGAAAAAGAATGTGAGAGAAGCCATAGATTCGTGCATACAATGCGCAACAGAATCTGTCGATTAGTAGGAAGAGAACCAATGCGGATCGCACTAAGACCTCCCTCCTAAGATGTGTTAAACATCGTTGAACGGACATGGAGTCCGTCGAAAGGGTATCGAGTGATAGATATGGAAACATCGGGTGGACGACTCGAGGAATATGGGTAATACTTGACACAACATCGGGAGTGATCTTAATCTCTTACCCTTAAGAAATACCCGAAAAGTAGAGCCGCTAACATCGTGAATGTTAGTAAACAACTCGTGGACAAGAAGACTAGGAGAAGACGTTAAATCTATGAGTAAAGGATCCCAACCCCGAGAAGTGAAAATGGCAGCTAGGTCGGGAGAAATGTCAGATAGGACTACCTCTAGCTCCACAAGAACGGAACACAATGAAAATTGGTTCCCAAACACCTCCTGGGCAGTAGTGGATATGAACCGTGTCTTACTGTATGAAGTGGAGGTACCAGGTGTCTGAACAGAAGTACGAGCCTTCTTAGATGGCATCTGAAATGCGTGAAATCAACATGATATGCATGAGATGCATGAATGCATACAAAATGAGGCAAATAGTACATATGCAACGTAGCCTAGTATGGATGCACATAAGGATCCCGTGATGCCTAGACGTAGGTGATGTGAAGACATGACATGTGCCGTGACGGAGTGTCGTGGTGACTTGACGTCACCTCGTGGTGTCAACACCATTTGCAATATAAATGACATCAACACAACTAAACTAACAACTCAAACGTGTTTATGAGAATCGACTAAAAGACATTAAACATAAATGTCATAAAAAAACGTTATCGAAAACGTGGCGTGAGTGTGTAATCACACGAGTCCAACCATGGTTTCAACCAAAACCACCACAAACAACTACAATCACAAACCACCAATAAATCTAACCCATTCTCCATCAAACTCGAATCCTCAATCAACAAAACGCTCAAACATTTGAACTAAAATCACTCCATGTGTGCTCAAACCATGAAAAAATGAAAGAAAATCACCCAAATGATGAAATGTAAGAGGGAACTACATGTAATCCATCCAAATACGAAGTGCAACTCAAGAACTGAAAGCAAAAAATCAAAACACCAAAGAAAATATGAAAAATAAAAAAATAAGGGTTTTCGAGCAAAACCGTGAAAATTTGTTGAAAATGGATGGAAATGTGTGCAAATCTACCAAATGAGGGATGTTATATGTCTAGTTCTTGATTAAATGCATGAATTTGATATGGGTGGTGGTAACGATTGAAGAGGAAAAATTGAAGAAGTGTTTTGCGAAAAATTGTGAAAATGAACGTTTAAGTTCAAAAAGGCGGAATGTCGCTCGAACGAGATACGAGCAATAATTGATCGAGACAACCTCTGCTTCTATTACTCAAACTTATCTCAACGATAAGTTGGCGAAAAAACTTTGACAAAAATAATAGTGAGTTTTTGAAAATATCAAAAAATAGCCCTTCCTTTTTTTAATCACGTCTCTGACGTATAGATGAACTTAAAAATTCATGTGTGCACATGTAATGCATTATCAATAAAAATTCCCACATACTAAAATTAAGTTCTAATGGAGTAAAGTGTATAAGTGATTCATGAGTGTTAAGTGCCACTATTTTTTCGTGAATATGACTCCAAACGTTAAATTTGTGAGAAATGACATGCGGATATCACTGCTAAATAAGTATTTTCCCTTACTAATAAAAATCAAACCTATAAGATTATTAAGACATTTAAATGAGCTCAATTACACGTATATTTTTCTTTTCTCCCATTGAATTTGAGCATATACTTTTTATATCATTTTGCATAAAATATTGTATCTTATTCTTGTCCATTAAGCGACGAAAATGACCCTCGTAATGAGCTTTAATCCAAGTCAGTTGACCATAGGGACCAGGTTATAATAAACTCCCCAAACTTAATTACCCGAGTCAAATAGACTTCGAAAAAGAGTATAAGATTAACCAACCCCCTCCTCCCATTTTTTTATGGGGACTATACGTGGGCTTAGGTAATCTAAATGAAGGTCAATTCACGTTCAAAATCACCTTACCAACCTTACCAACATATGATGGCAATCCCAAAACTAACACATGCAGTCCAACCTCACTCACAAGATCATAGTGTGTGCTGTGCAAATGGTACATGACGAAACATATACTCAGTACTCCACATAAAACCTGACCAAGTAATGGAAAAAATAGTACAGATCAAATGAATGCATACTTTGTTACAAATGCTATGTTTAAGAGTAACATGAAATGTCTAATAGTACAAAGACATTTAAAAAAAAAAAGCAATCAAAAACCTTAATAAAAACAAACAAAAAAATTAAAGAACAACAAAAATAAATAAGATGCATGCAAGACTGAATGAACTCAATGAACAGCACATACATGCACCTCGCCAAAGAGGTGCATGGATGATCTTACCTCTAAGAGCATGATCAATCGGAAGACCTTTCAAATCACTCTTTTTAACCCAAACGTTTTTAGAAGTAGAAGTGATTCTAGCCAACTGAGTCATCATCTCAGTCAAATGGCTAACCTAATTGGCGAGGAAGTCAACCTTGCTCGAGAAATCTTTACTTTTATTTCTAGTTGTGAGTCTACGATACCTAGGTCTTATGTGTCCCAGCTCACTAAAATGGTAATAGATGAGAATAAACCTAGGTTCAAGCTAGCTCGAAGGTTGTTGTCGATTTATCAAACGGTTGATCCTACGTTGTCTAGTAGGTCTCGATCCTAAGATACTATTGCCCTTGGGTTCAGGATTAACAGTATTCCGAGTGTTGTTGGTGGATGTGACGAATGTGGTATTGGAAGTACTAGGAGCAATATTACCATTTTAAATGTATCCTAGATCATGCCTATTTCCAGTAGTCTTGTTCATCCCTAACAGATTATCAAGTTTCTGAATACCACTCATGAAAGAATAAAGTTGAGTATTAGATTTTTCAAGATTTTCAAGATCACTTGTTAAGGATTTAACTTTGACTTCTAAATTCTCATTAACAAGCTTCAACTCACTCAAATTTCTGGTAAAGTCCTGAAGGTCACCTATGAGTTTTTCTCTTTCTTTCAAGTTCATTAACCTTTTTCAGTACAACTTTATTGACCTTCTTGATTTTAAGACTTTTCTCAAATAACTCATGAATATCGACCTCATCCTCAGAATCTTCCTCAGATTTTTCACTCTGTTCATCATTCTCCACCGTTTCATTTTCTTTATTAGATTCGATCTTAGTTATAGGCCATAAAATTTTGTTCATCCTTACCACCAAAGGTATCATTATGAACACTCGAATCTAATTCATTATCACTCAAGGTCACTCCTAATGTCTTACGCTTTCCTTTATTCAAATTATTCTTCAGGTTAGGACATTTATTCCTATAGTGACCAAAACTCTGACATTGAACATACTGGAATTTCTTGTTAGAAGTCCCAGAAATATTCTTCTTGGGTTTATCTTTCAAAAATTTACTAGGAACATCATTTTTCCGGTCTTAAGGCTTTCTCATATTCCTAATCACTTTCTAGAATTTCTTAACGAAATAAGCTATTTCGTCGTACCTAAAGGTCTCAGCATCGGTTGACTCACTCTCTTTTTTCCTAGTAGTGTTCATGGCTATGGATTTAACCTTTTTTGGTTGAGATATGGTGAGTTCATCTATCTTAACAACATCTAAGTCCTTACTTTCTTCGATCGAGGTGATCTTAGGTATAAACCTTTCGGGTAGGGATCTAAGGACTTTTCTAACAATTTTAGACTCGGGAATATTCTCACCTAGGTTGAAACTTGAATTTACTATATCATTAGGCTTTGCATAGAATTCATCAAATGATTTATCGTCCTTCATTCTAATTTTTTCAAACGTAGTGGTCAACATCTACAGTTTAGAGTTTTTAATAGTTTAGTTCCCTCGTGTGTGGTTTCTAATATATCCCAAACTTCTTTAACAATTTCACACATCAATACTTTCCTAAACGTTTCAGCAAACACAACCATGAACAGGGCATGAAGACCCTTACTATTCCAGTTACACTCGGTTAAATTATCTTTAGTCTAAAGTGAAATATCAGTGGATGTAACTACACTAGCAACATTGCTTGAGGGTGCAGTCCACCTAGTTTGAATGTTTATCTAAATATGCTAATCCAATTCTTTAAGGAAAACTCTCATTCGAACATTCCAATAAGCATAGTTGCTTCCGTTAAAAAATAGAGTCACAGACAAAGACTGACTCAACTAGAATAACTTAAGAGTCAGGAAATGAAATAAGGCTTTGATATCAATTGAAAATACTAAGTTATACCTAGAAGAGGGGTGAATGGGTGATTATGCGGAATTAAAATAACTTAACAATTAAATAGCAACAAACCACTATAAATTATTTCTTAGATGGTTAATCATGCAATTCACTTATTCCTATATTTAAATACCATAGTTATGAAAGCAATACATAAACACAAGGAATGATCACAAAGAAACCCTAACGGGGTGAAATTTTCAAGCACTTTGCAGATCAGAAATCCACTATAAAACGAATTATGAACTTACAGTCCGCCAGACACGACTACCACTAGTACTTTTTGACCTCTTACCTATAATTCACATAGCTCTCTTGAATTGTGTGCTTCAGCACCAACTCCCAGCTGCAATTTCAAAGCCATACTAGATTGTGCGCTCCTACAACAATTCTCGACTTTGTGAATTTGTGCATCTCCTATAGATCAACGAAGAACTCCACGTTCTCCAACAACTAGAACTCCAGTTACCTTCCTTTGATCTTCAGCACTCTGATAGATATGTAAGAAGTAGGAATTTAGTATTTGGATTAAGTGATTTTATTCACACTTTGAAAGTTCAATGCTTATTGATGAAATGGAATAAGAAGATGACAAGTAATATGAGTTTTCTTCAATGATCAACCTTGTAAAAACCGTTTAGATGTGTTTGAAATTTATAGTTTAGGTTTTGGGGTTGAATGAAAGTCTTAAAAACACGAATTAGAGTTTTTCGAGAAACCTGTCACTTGAGCAAAAGTTTGGATACAGACGAGTGACAACGTTACTGTTTCTGCTACTCGACCCAAGTCATGGTGGTAGTCTAACGAAATTGCGGTGCCTTTTTTCTTCTTTTCCATTCTCGAACCCTAGACCTAATACAACTTAATTTCTACTATTTGCAACTTACTCGTTGACTTTTACAACATATTAATTTAAGTCCATTTTGTTCACAGAATTGCCAATTACATAAAAAACCTAACAGAAAGCTTGGGTGCCTTGGAGAAGACGATTAGATCTCAAAAGAGATTACCTCATTTGTTTTTCAAGGCTTGCAACACATGTCTCACACGATGAAGCTAAACGTCATGGGAGAAGCCCCTAAATGGATGAACCATTCTTCATGTATGGAACCCTAGGAGAAGAGGATCAGATCCCAAAAGGAATTATATCATTGGTTCTTCGAAGCATACAACACATATCTCCCATGACGAAACTTAATATCATGGGAGAAGCCTTTATATTGATAAACTATCTACCATGGAAGTGGGCACTTCGAAGAAAGAATCGGATCTCGAAATGGATTATTTTCATTGGTTTTGCACGACGTAGAGCGCATGTCTCCCATAATGCCATGGGAAAAACCTCTATATGGATTAACCATCTACCATGTATGGAAGCGTGAGCGTCTCAGAGAAGATCCTAAAAAGGTTTACCTCATTGATTCTCCAAAGCGTACAACACATGCCTCACATGACAAAGCCGACGTCATAGGAGAAGCCCCTACATGGATGAACAATCTACTATATATAGAAGCATGGGCATCTCGGAGTGGAAGATTAAATCCCAAAAGGGATTATCTCATTGATTCTCTTAGGCATGCAACACATGCCTCCCATGATGAAGCCGAACATCATGGAAGAAGCACCTACATGAATGAATCATCCACCATGTATGGAAGTATAGGCACCTGGGAAAAGAGGATCGAATCTCAAAAGGGATTATCTCATCGATTCTACGAAGCATACAACACATGTCTCCCATGACAAAACTGAACGTCATGGGAAAAGCTCATATATGGATGAACTATTCACCATGTATAGAAGTATGGGCATCTCAGAGAAAAGGATTTGATCCCAAAAGAGATTACCTCATTGATTCTCTGAGGCGTACAACACAAGTCTCTTAGAAGAATTAATTTAAATTCAAGTAAGTAAGGATTAAATAGATAAATTCAAATAATAAGTCCAAATAGAAAAGTGATATGTACAAGAGAAAGATGATGCAAACAATATAATTGTGGAGATTCGATCTAAAGCAATGATCTACATCTTCCGTTACCAAGCTCTTTGGCACAAGAAAGGCCGTTTCACTATGTTGATTAACTTGTGGTACAATTCAACCTTTTACAACGTTTTTGGTGACATACAAATAATTATCAGCAATCTATATACAATACCGAGCTTTACGAGACCTCAGTACGATCCACAAATTTAAAAGAAGTTGATTTTACAATTTAAACCTTCCCTCTTAATAAATGATATGATCATATTAAGTACCAAAGAGAAATAGGCTAACGCTTTAATAAATAGCAATGAATGAAGCTCAAGTGTTAGGCGAGAAAAACTTTGATGAGTGGAATGATTTTAAAAGGTTAATTTAATAAAGAAATTTCAAAATAAATAATTTGATAAAGATAAATAAGATGTTAGATCAATATAGTTTTCCTCAAGAATACCTCACTTAAATGGTCTCAAAAGTGTTCTATTGAATACAAAGTGAAATAATATTTATACCAATCAAAATGACAAAATTTCTGACAAATCGGACGATCCATGCAAACATACACAATGCGTTAAAATTTAGAACAATTAAAAATTTGACCATTGGACGAATCGAACATCTGCTTGGACAATA
The DNA here is from genome assembly GCA_903798295.1 of Fraxinus nigra. NCBI lineage: Eukaryota > Viridiplantae > Streptophyta > Magnoliopsida > Lamiales > Oleaceae > Fraxinus > Fraxinus nigra. The sequence goes on from CAIGRH010074959.1 coordinate 8,086, forward strand.
TTTTTTCAGATTTTTCTTTCTTGATTTTTTTGAAGAATGTAGACTTTTGAATGACGGTTTTACTTAATTTTTAAAAGAAAGTGATACTTGTAAATGTTCAAATATTGAGTTGAGATTTTTACATTTTGAAAAATAATTTTTATGCAAGCATTTTTATAAAGTAATTTTTCTTTGCATAAAAAAATTATCTTTTGAGTTTATAATGATTCATTGCTAAGGATTAAAACATTTTACTTTTACATATGAATCCAAAATACCTATATCGAATATCTTCGATCGATTTGACATGAATGCTTGAATTGTTCTTGTCTTTGATCGATTACACATGAATGTTCGGCTTCCATTTTGATTTTCATTGTTCATCAATTGCGAGTCTTTTGATAACAATCCTTTTGTCTGCAATAGGTCAACTTTGAAACAATAGCTATGAAGCTCGACTTCAAATGTTAGAGATAAAAAACAATTTTTTGGTTAAAATCAAAACATGAGGTCAACCATAAGTCAACAAGAAGCTCAAACAATTAGTTGGAAGACGTGTTGAGGTTCCATTTGTGTTCTGAAATTTAATTATGTTTGACATGTTAGAAGTTCCATTTGTCTTTGGAAATCATCATATTTAGTTCAATTTATCTTGCAAGGTCAATTGTGTTTAAATTACGCACATTACTGAGGTCTCATGAAGATGGAAAATAATGTACTTCATTGATAAATAATGTACAAATTACATAGGACATAAATTAAAAGTTTATACTATGCTAGAGGTGGTAGGGAGTCCGATGCCTCACTAGTAGGTACTTTAGCAGTAAGAGCTTCTTGGCTCAGAGCTTCATCCTTAAGAGCTTCCTATTGGTCAACTTCTGCACCATTAGCTTCTACCACATCATCAACAAGAGTCTGAGGCACATTCTCCAATAACTCTATTTTCAGCTCACCAGCATTAAATTCTAGGTAAAGCTCTCTCGCCCTATATGCTATCTTGACATAAGAAANAAGTTTATACTATGCTAGAGGTGGTAGGGAGTCCGATGCCTCACTAGTAGGTACTTTAGCAGTAAGAGCTTCTTGGCTCAGAGCTTCATCCTTAAGAGCTTCCTATTGGTCAACTTCTGCACCATTAGCTTCTACCACATCATCAACAAGAGTCTGAGGCACATTCTCCAATAACTCTATTTTCAGCTCACCAGCATTAAATTCTAGGTAAAGCTCTCTCGCCCTATATGCTATCTTGACATAAGAAAACCTTCTCTAATAGACGTCGCAGCTCTGGTACTTTTTTGTCAAGTGAAAGTAGGTGATGTAGTACTTCATTGCCTCCTCGTCTGCCTTCTAAGTATCAGCCTTGGCCTGCTCAACCTCTTGTATATAATGCCTTTTTTGGGTCTCTAAACCATCCTTGAGGCTACCATTTTCTAAGTTGGCCTTTCCTAAAGCTTCGACCATTAGCTTCTGATGAGTTTTTGAAGTTTCAACCTTCTTCGTCAAGGAAGTCGCTTTACACTGGGATTCAAGGACTTCTCTCTTCAAAGCTTTGATCTTTGCTAAGGCAGAATCCAACTTAGCTGCCTCTTTAGTACATAGGGCCTTTAGCTCCTCAATCCAGACCCTTATTCTTTTCATCTTCTCCTCCATCAAGGCTAACTTCTAAATCGACTCTCGGTTACATGTTTGAATGTCCTTGAGCACCTCTGACATTCAAGGACGATCCTAAAAAGCCCTGGAACTTTGGCTTACTAGGGTCATCGTGAGGTCCACCACATTACAGGTGGCCACATAACATTGCACCTATTAGTCCGAAATTTATAGAAATTCGTAGTGATACAGTGGACTTCAGGTGATAGCATATCTACCACTATCAATGCAATCTCCTTGTCTTGCCCAACTAGAAACCTTTCTGATTTTCTAGGAGCTCTCACCACTGGTGCCTTCTTAACTGCCTCAGAGATCTGCTCTACTTCTTTCATAGCCTTTTCATTGGCCTTCCTAGCCTTTTGTACCTTGGCAGCAAAAAAGAAGACTGCATCAGCATATGAGATGGTGGGAAGGAGGCAGTTGAGCTACTGAGGTACCTAAAGTGCCAAACTTCCCAGCAGTAGAGCTGGTGCTGTGGGAAAGCTTCATTTTTTTCTAAGGCCCATCCCTTATTTTTAATTTCCCATTTTCTTTTCCTTTCTCCTAAGACACATTCTTATTGTTTTTCTTAGCGTGCTCTTTATTGAGGCGCTTGAGCTTCACTATGACATGCTTAGTAGAGCATGATGAGGGCTTCAAAGCCCTAGCATTGATGATGGAAGTTCCCCTCGAGATAGAAGCCATATTAGGGGTAGGGTACTTCTTCTTCTCAAAATTTTCTGCAAACTTAAGTAAGATAGTTAGTTCAATCAACAAAAAGTGAAGTACAAGTTGAAAGTGTTCGTGTTTATCTTTGGAAGCCATTAAACCGATGTCTAAAAAAACTTATTACAATTGATGAGGCAGTTGAAGTGACGTAACCTCTGACGACGTCTATATATGTCTTCAATCACGTCTCACTCGCCTGGGAAAACTTAGAACGGTACCATAAGACTACAAACCAAATAGGATTAGTTAAGGTCAAGATAAGCAAACAATCTATTCAAACAAAAGAAACCCACGAGCTTCGGAATATTGGGTCGGCACAGTGCAGGCTGGGGTCTTACCTCCCTCAGCCATCGACCACCTACCATTTACCAAAAACTAAGATTTTTTCTGCCTTTAATAGATGAGGGCAAACCCATTACAAAAAGAGCATAGGCACCCTAAAGCGTCATGTAATATCACCCATTTCCCAGTATACGAGGCTGAAAATGGTTTGGAAAACAAGCAGAGGTGCTTTTCCAAAGGAAATAGGCTCCTACCAGCTAGCTCTACCCATTTGGCAAAAGTTGGGTTTGAGTCAACATATAGGTCATCAGCACCACCCTAAAAAATGGGTGCAGAGGTAGACGCATACCAACTTTAAACAGGAATTCGCTAACTGGTACACATCCTCACCTAAGTTAGCAAGCACATTCATGAGCTTCAAGTTCTAGGAGTTTTGTAGAATCTGGGATTCTATACTTCTTACTAACTTCAACCAACTTCATAAAGGTCATGGTAGCAATGATCTTCGTAGTCCCCACTCCGTATCATAGTTAATAAGACCCTCATTCATGGGTTACAAACCTCCACAGAGCATGCTCCCCAACCTTTGCAAAGGTTACCCTTTTATTACTAGCACTAGACCCAAAAGTCATTGAAATCGAAAAATATGGAATGAATGGAGAATGGGAAACAAAGGAATTACGTAAATAAAGAGAAGATCTAAGAACATGATGTCGTCGAAAAACAGAAATGACCGGATGATTTTTGAATGTTGGAGAGAATTGAAAACTTTTGCAAAGGTAAAACAAACTAACACAATGGCAGGTTTTTACCTTTTACAACAAGGGAAAATGAAGCACAACCATTGGATCTAGATACACTCCATCTGAAGAGTCCGTTTTTAACCTCATCTGAGACTTTGAATTCAAACAATTTCAATAGTCAACGCTTTAGATTGATATGTGTTTCTCATGCACGCTCATCGGCTCTTTAGTTTAAAAAATGTAACGGCATGGACATCATTGAGCATTTAGTATATAACGGTTTTTCGTGCATTGGAAGTTAAAAGTTGTGTTTTCTTAGTAATGTACAAGAACATCAAATCATTGGCACTATTATAAAATCATAATTTATTTTCAATTAAAATGAGGATTTTCAACAGTTCAGCATTTCCTTGCTTCATCTCATCAAACAAATATCAGCCATTTTCAATTAAAACGAGCTTCGACGGTTCAACATTTCCCTGCTTCAGCTTATCAAATAAATTTCAACTATTTTCAATTAAAATGATGAGCTTCAATAGTTCGGCATTTCCGTACTTCATCTCATCAAACAAATTGCGGCTATTTTCAATTAACAATAAGCTTCAGCAGTTTAGATTATACAAGGATATGGTGATATACAAGGATCAAATTCATCTTGAAACTGCAACTATGATATCAATATCTATACTTGGACTTGGAGAACTATTGTGTTGTCCAAAACCTAACCATGAAAGGAAAACTTGCCCCAAAGAAACTTTACTCAAGACAGAAGTCCACGCAAAACATGAATAACCATACATGGACTTGGTGGACTATTATTATGTCTCGCCGCCGAGGCTCCCACTTGAAGCCTACTTGGCATCCCACGAGGTTTTCAATCGACCCACCAAAGCCTTTTTGCCGAAGCCACGTAGTGATGTGATCCCTGTAATGAGCAATATGTTGAAGTATTGTCAAATAGGTTGTAGAGTGGTTGCCCCTTTTTAAGATAATTTAATGTGCCCACAAACTAGTTAGGTCAAAATTGATATATATGATAAGATTCTTTGGTTAAGAAAATGAGGCCACGTGTCCCATCATCCAATGGACACCATTTCACATATAAATAAATATTCCCCCCTAATGTCATTTGGGGATAGAGGTGTCAATCCGGGTGGTTCGGACTGGGTCGGCCCGCCAACATATGAGTCCGATAACGGCCTGTGTGAAAAAAAGCCCGCCCGTTACGGGAATATTGGACTACAACCCATGCCCGCCCGCTAATCCATTCGGGTCGAGCCCATGCGGGTCACGGGTCACGGTTTGTTTCGATTTGACCCATAT
>CAIGRH010074963.1:0-10870 GCA_903798295.1 Fraxinus nigra
GCATTTGCATGAGTAGCTGCTGCATGGAAGCATTTTGTTGGGTCATATTTATCATGTTTGCGACCATTTTCCCTAACTCTCTTGCTAACCGTGCAGTGGTGCTGCCTCTCCTATGTTGGTGGTGGAGGCGAAGAATGTTCACATTCATGCGGATGACCTCTTCTTTAGAGGCCTCTTGCTACCTGTTTCCATCGCATGTTCCTTGGTGACTAGAACTCATATTATGAATATTTGGCTAGAGTTTTCAAAATGCTCATCCGTCAATGTTCTTTCTTCAAGAACCAAAACCTTTCTTCAATGTTCTTTTTTTTTTCGGATGGTTTTTTACCACAATCATGTTCGTGCTTATGGTATCAAAGATTCCCACAAACGGTGTCAATCTATTAACCTCCAAAAATTTACCAATGACGTGGCCAACAAATCCAAAAGTTTTCCCGTCCACGCGGGTTGAATCTCGATTTAAATTGAACCAATTGACAGTTTACAGGCAAACCAACAAGAGAATAATTCTTGGCATATGGAAACTTGTTACACGAGCTTCTATTTGCTAAAAAAGGGGTCATTTTATATGTGAATGATATGTGGTAGGAAGAGAGGAGTCAAGTGTCTAAATTTGCATTAGCTTTGAATGGCCCTAGGTTTGAGTTTTTATACTTGAGTAAGGCAAATGAAGCTCGTTGGATGATGAGGCATGTGGCTTTGCCGGATTAATTGGGCCTTATGGAGAACGTCAATAAGTCAATTAAGGCATTAAATGCTAAGATCTTCGTATCTCAATTCTAATCCTTGCAAGTGGGACATGGCAGTTTTAGATATGTAGGGACAATGGTGATTGGGAATTGTCTTGTCAATCACTTCACTGCGAGATCTATTGAGGTCATTTGCCTCGTCTAGACTAGTTCGCACTAGGACCTTTGCTAAAAAGGGATCAGTTCGACTCCTTCTCAACGAAAGAGGTCCTTCCCTATATAAAACATGGTAGCCTGTGTTGTCTTGTAAACTGTGGGGCCCTCCATTCATTTGCCACGCGGCCAATTCGAGGCAATTATTTATACGAGCAACATTGCTAATACTCAATTTGCCAATATATGAAAGAAGAAAGTTTTTATATTAAATTTTCTTCTCCATGATTCTATTATTTTTATTTCTTTTTTCCACATTTAGGGTCGGGTTGAAGCCACGTAAACTACCTCTAGCTTTGCCCTTCTTAGAGAAGTTAAGAAAGACAACATCAAAAGCAGGGATAGATCTGGCAGCCCCAATCCATTTAATTTTTTTAGTAGAAAAAAAATTTATGTAAAAAAAAAAATTTGTCGTATAAATTTATTTTTTTAAACGTATTAGTCCAACCTATAATCTGGTCATAAATTCGTCCCTGATCAAAAGCTTATCCCAATGAGGTTATATTTCGCCTCTCTAGAGAGTCCTACCCGTCATGAACATAATTTAAAGACTTTGATGATATGTTCATTGTGAGACTTAACATACAAAAATAATAATAGCGCTAAAAATCAACCAAATTAATATATGCAAAATCAAGTGGATTTTTATTTTAAAAGAATAAATGATTGTGTTAACATGAAAGAACTTGAAAATCAAAGCCAAATCGCGTGGAAAAATTATATTTATCACTTCTTCCATCCCATAAATGTATATTTCTTTTTCTCTTTCGTTTGTTTCAAATTATAAATCAATTTTCTTAGTAAAGAGTATAATTAATTTTTAATATGTCTTTATTTAATTATCTTATTATTAATAAATATGAGATACTCCTATTTATATTATTATTTAATAAAGGATATATTTTAAAAAAACATAACTAAAATTTATATTTTCAATTATATTTTTCTAATTTGTATGAAAATAAAGTAAGTATATCTCTATGGAACTCTAGAATGGAGTATATTATTAAGCCTCGTTTGATAGAAATTTAAACTAAAATTTTAATTCAAGTTAAAATCAATGATTAATTTTAATGATATATTTTATTGAATTTACAAATTTTCAATAACATATTTCATCATTTTTTATTAAAATTTATTAAAAATCTAATTTTAATCGCAATCAAAAACTAAATATTGTGGTTCTAACTTGAGAACGAGTGTACGTGTGAGCATGCCAACATAACCTTGGGTTAATCACAGTTTTATAAGTAGAATTAAGAGCATATTTTGGAAACCGGTGATCTTCCCGTTTGTCCATCTGCAGACGCCAATCTCAAGAAGATCTGACTCTGTCTCTCTTATTATTTATTTTCTTAAATCTTTTTTGATCGAATCTATCGATATTCCAGAGGAGTTTGTTCTTACTTGGGTTATGATGAGCGTGGGGCCCTCATGTTTTTGTCAGCATATCTTCATATTTTGAATAATTTTAAGATGCATGGACAGGCGAATATTATAGCTTTTCTTTTCTAAGTTTGATCCTTTGAGTCAAAGATTTATCTACACTTACAACAGCACATGTTGCTTTGATCATTGCAGACTATCACTATCCCATTCCAACGATACCTCTCTCTCTCTCTCTCTCGTTATCAACTATTAAACCATGATTTTCAAGTGGAAGAGGTGAAGAAATGTTGAGAGCAAGTGTATATTTAATTTTTTTTACATAGATTCCAAAAAAAAAAAGTTTCAAAATTTTGTCGAAGCAATCACAATCCCCTATGGCTCCACAAAATTAAGAAATTTCAATTTCGAAACAATCAAATCCTAACATGATACAACCATTTTTTTAAGACATGCAGAACTATGACACTTTTTTACTTGGATGATTTGTTTGAAAAATATAAGTCGTGATTTTTTGCACAAATTTTTGTTTTAGATATCGACTATGCAGGCCAGCCAAAGTAGATCATCAGTCCCTATAGATGTGCATGGCATGACCTCCCTCTAAAATTAGAGATCTAGTATATTTTGAGACTCATAATTGTACAAATTTATTCGCAGTATCAAACAAATAATATCTAGTATAGAATTGATCTCTTATCCATATTGAATACGAGATACGTTGTTTACTGTTGCCACTCACCGATATTTTAGATCTCATCAATGATGTGGCAACATGTCACTCATCGATATTTTAGACCTCATTGATGATGTGACATCGCATGTTGCCACATCATTGATGGACAATATACCTCATATCCACTATAAACAGAAGATATGTTCCAATATCTAATAATAGATTCAGGAAAATCTTGTGAAGTGAGGTATTTATTTTAGACTTTTATACTGTCAAATTATCGATGAATAATATATCTTCTGTCCACTGTGAATAGAAGGCCAGTCCCAGTAACTAATAATAGATTCAAGAAAACCTCGTGAAGTGGGGTATTATTTTAGACTTTTGACCGATGGCATTGCTAAGAGGATTCCATGGTAGGGCTAAAGAAATAATAAGCTTTAACCTGTTTGGGAGTTTGTTCTTTTATTGTAATATCATGTGTAGCTACAAAGTACAACAATTGATTGATGGATTGAATGTCACTATAACAATTAATGCATAAGGGATAAATTTCACGCCCAACTAATTATTAAAATATAGATCAATATATAAGATTTTAGATTATTTTTCTTAATAAAGTTGACTTTTAAAATTAGAATTCTATGTTTTAATATGGTATCAAAGTATCTTAAGTCTCAACGAACAATTTGATCCGATTAAGACTAAAAAATGAACATATGAATTTAAAAATTTGTTTATTCAAATGAGTCATCATCTTACGATATCAAATTAAGGGACAAATCTCACATTTGATAATTATAGACCAACATATAGAAGTTTTAATTAGGTTGACCCTTTTAAATGAAATTCAAGGCTTAAAGCACCAATAATAATGAGCGGGTCTTTACTCATAATAAACCTCTCTCTATTCACCACAAGATACTAACAAATATTGAATTTGAAGTAGACGATGGGATCATTTGATAGAACCTCAGGAAAGAGGCAGAATAATTTTTTTGGGAATCGCTCTATTGGTTAAATTAGTAATAGCACTCCATTCGTGGTAGAGGATTATTTACATAGATATGTGCACTTGATATATAAATATTGGTTTATCATAATTTGTATGAAGATTGTATTATGGAGTGTGAATACTTTTAATAGTGTTTGCATGAAAGTTTCTCAAAATTTCTGTTCTGTATCAAGACTCTTATTTATAGATGAATTGACACAATTAAGTTAGGACCCGTGTCTTATCATCGAGAGGAAAAAGTGAGAATCATCTCCCTGATTTTGGTGACTATATATGTTCAAAGAAAACACTGAAACTTTATGTGACAAATATATATGGAGTTTGCTAAAGAAAAACTTCCTATACCAATCGAATTATGTAATAACCGAGCTCAAGGAATGATTGATCCAACAATGCTTAGAATGTTTTAAAGGTCGGACATGTCTCGAAAGGCATAAACTTGGGCAAGGCACTCCTCAACCAGCTTAGGGGCTGGACATGCCTTCATGGTCAAGCACAAATGAGCTGCTCCCTCTCTGGTCGTGCCTCATGGTTTGGCCATGCATAGCTTATTGACATGTCGCATGTTTCAACAATTTGGGGTATAGGCCTTTCGTTCCTTCGCACCAACACGTCCAACCTACGATTGACTATTAGATGGTGTCCTATAAATACATAAAATCACATTTAAATTATCTACATGTATTATTATCACAAGACAATTTATTAAAAGGATTAAGGACGCAAAATCAAGGTGTTTAGTCCCGTGAGTAGGACGTGGGGGTGCTGTGGGGATAGAGGTGGGGGCAATTCCATTTGTCTTGGGAGACTGGCAGTGACAGTGCAGAGATATAGACACAAGTTTGATGTAATATTGGGTTTTTAGACTGTTGCTACCTCGTGATCGGAGAATGCAGATCCATGGAAGACTGTTCCCCCCATTCACGTGGGCTCTTTTGACTGCCCAAGGACCAACCAAACCCACCCCTACCCCACCTGCCTATATATATTCATGTATCTAACACTCATTGCTGCAGCTCTCTATCCTAAGCTCCAGTTCAAACATTTTATTATTACGCATCACTCTCAAAATACTATTTGCACGTACGTCTTTCCTTTGTGCATTTGTACACCTCCGTCATTATATACATTCATCTCTCTCACCCCACCCCAGAAAAACCCTTCATCAAAATGATGCAGAGATGCAGTAGTTCTTGTGGGCAATGTTCTTGTGGTTTGTATCACACTTCAAACAATTCATTTTCAATGATGTTCTCATCTCCCAATTCTAAACAGTTTGATCATGATGGGGATATTGCTTCGTCTTCCGTGGATTGTACCCTTTCTCTGGGCACTCCTTCGACTCGACTGACCAATGAAAATGAAAAGAAACGATACTCTTGCATGTCTAACTTTGGGTGGAACATATTGCAATCCAAACCGCCGTCAACCGCGGGGAAACACCGTGGCGGAAGTAATAGCACCACCAGTTCTGGTGGTGGAGACCCTCTTTTAGCCCGCCGATGTGCTAATTGTGACACCACTTCTACTCCCCTCTGGAGGAACGGTCCACGAGGCCCAAAGGTATTGTTAGTAATTTTCTTACGTTTTCTTCTACTCGGTTGCTAAGAAATGAAAACGGAAAAACGTATTATAAACACTTTTTTGAGGTTTCAAATAGTTTCGGTTTTCGTATTAGTTCTTTTATCCAATCATTTGGATACTGATGTTGACTGATGATGAAGTGCATGCAGTCTCTATGCAATGCTTGTGGGATTCGTTTCAAGAAGGAAGAGAGGAGGGCCACCGCCGCCAATAACGGTGGCGCTACTGCTGCCAATAACAGTTCATGGGTTCATCACCATTCGCAGCACCAGAAAATGCCATGTTTTTCTTCATCAAATTATGCTAATGAATTCAGATTCATTGAAGAAAATGATCATCATGAATCTGATAATGGCATTCCATTCCTCACTTGGCGATTCAATGTCACAGACAGGCCAAATTTCGTTCATGATTTCAACAGATAATGTTTTAAAAAATTCAAGAAATCAACGAAGAAAATCTTGAGATTCCTCAGCCTATTTGGTGATATTGTTGAAATCAGTAGTCAGTACGTGTACCTAGAATTTCTATCTAGGTCGGCCCATTTGATGATGAAGATGGCTAAAGCTGAGGAAATTGATTTTCTTTTCTGATTCATCTTACGTAGATGGAGTGAAAATGAGTTATATGCATCTTTTTTTGCTTTGGCTTTCACTTTTTCACCTTTGATCAAGCTACATATATTATTACTAGGTACGCTTTTGTGTTAGTCTGTTTCTTGAATGTGACAAGGGCAAGTAGTTGTTAGCTTTACATATAACCTTTCAATTTTGTTGTAATCCACTTGATGATACTATTTTGAATGACTCCGATTTGAGTTTAGCTTTTAAAATTAAAATTTTTTTTGGAATATTTTGTCTCGTGTTTATTATCTCACTAGTTGTATGATCCTTGAATGTCTTTATATAATTGTCAGGACTTTTCATAAATGTAAAAATGACTCCGATTTTAGTTCAATTATATATTACATGGAATTAAAGTTTAGAAAATATTGGGAAGAGTTGCATATATTATTTCCGTTAACATGCATCATGAACCCTCGATATATTTTATCGGGGACTAAATTTGTAATTCATCAAATTTCAAGAGTTTTAATTTTTGATGTACCTATCACTTATAGAAATTTGGAATAAACTTTATGTAAAATGTATGAATTATATGTTGAACGAATGAGTACACATATTAATCGGGTACCCTTTAACTCTACACCTCTCACTAATATAGCAGATGACGACGTTGAAGTTTTAAATTTATTCGAAGGTATTAACTCATATAGATATGATTCAACTGTAATTGCATGTGGTTCATCTAGTACTCGTAGTAGTTTGTCTTCCACCATATGTACTCAAACGTCGAGCGCAAGTCAAAATGCGTTGCTAGCTGGATTAATTAATTACTTTAATCATAATATGTCTAATAACAAAACAATTAAGAAAAGTTTAGAAGAAGTAATAGAAATCTGACGAAGGTACGAACGCCAATGGCCGGTGATTTCTGCTATGGCAAAAGATTTACTAATACCTCCGATTAGCACTGTAACTTCGGAGTCTACTTTTAGTGTAGGTAAGAGGGTTCTCTCCGAGATCAGGAGCCAATTGAAATAAGACATTTTGGAAATATTAATGTGTTTGAAGGACTGGGAAAACGCTTATTTTCGACTATAAGATAAATATGCCGAAATTGCATATCGTCAAGTACATGATATTTAATTTAACCATATTCATAAAAAAATAAATTAATACCTTTATAATTTTTTTTAAAAAACTGTAGACGTAACAAGTTGTTGTGTATAATTTTTAACTCTGTCTACTCGAAATTGAAGTAATCAGTCCTAAACTCGGATAAATGAGGAGAGTTTATCTTTTTTTTATTATTATTATTTTAAAAAAGAAAGAGGATTTAGAAAATGTATATTTAAAAAAGTATTTAGAAAATGTATATATATTTTTAAAGGTTTAAAAAAGGTATAGTAAAAAAAAATTACCGAGCCCGAGAGCTAAAGTTGAGCAAGGGTGTTTTGTAACGAGCATGAGTCGAGCTCGTGGATATATGGGCCAAGTCGGTTCTGTTCGGCCCATTGCCACCGCTAGAAGAGAGCGTGCAAACGATATAATTGTGGAGGACTGATCCAAAGCAATGATCAACATCTTCTGTTACAAAGCTCTTCGTCACAAGCAATGTTTTTTTTTTTTTACTAAATTTCATTGAATTGTGGTTTAATCTCGAATCCTAGAAAAAATTTTTGTGATTAATGAACAAGGAGCACATATCCTTATACAATATTGAGGTTTTCGGACCTTAATATGAATAACAAATTTAAAGATGAACGATTTTACAATTTGGAATTTCTCTATTAATAAATGGTATAAACAAATTAAGCACTAAGAGATAAATAAGCTAACACTTTAATGAATATCAATGAATTAAGTTCAAGAGTTATGTTAGAAAAACTTTGATGAGGAACATGTTTTTCAAAAGTTGATTCAATCAAAACTTTTTCAAAATAAATGATTTGATAAAGATAAATAAACTTAACGATAAATATAATTTTTCTCAAGAACACCTCACTTAAATTCTCTTAAAAAGTGTTGTAATGAATTCAAATTGAAATTGTATTTATAGAGTTCAAAATGCCAAAAGTTTCGAGTAATCGAACAAGCAATCCAGATTTCCCCATTTTGAACCAAACAACCTAGGTAGCCGTTATGCGTTGAATTCAAAACAATTAAAAAAAGTGACCACTGGACAAACACAATATTGCATGAGCCAACCGAATGTTTGCAATCACAGATTTTCCTCCGATCTTTCCTTATTGAATTCTTGAAAATGTAGACTTTTGAAGGGCGTTTTTCACTTTATTTTTCAGGGTAAGTGATATTGTTATGATAAGTTTGAATAACAAATTGAAATACTTACCTTATTGAAAAATAATTTTTAAGCAAGTGTTTTTCTAAAATAATCTTTCATACATAAAAATTTATTCATATATCTTTTAATAATTCATTACAAAAGATTAAAATGTTGTACCTTTATACATGAATACAAACATCTAATTATATGAATCCTATTGAAGTTCTTTGTCTCTAATAATTTGTCTTGAATTCTTGACTTTCATCTTGATTTTTATTGAATGTCGGATATGAGTCTTTTGATGGTGACCTTTTTGTCCTCAATCAATCAACTTTGTAACAACATCTTTGAAAATTTAAATTCAATTGTTAGAAATAAAATTAACTTGTTTGTTATGATCAAAATATTAACGATGAAGTCAACTATAGATTAACGCCCGAGTTACAAGTGGAGCTACTATTGGATATTGATGACTTATTATGTTTATGTTTCATAAATTTAGAAAAATATAACGATATTTGACCTAACTAGCACCTAGAGGGGGTGGATATGTTTATGATGCGGAATTAAGATTTATCAATTATTATTAGTAACAAGTTAATATAAATAATCAATCTAGATGATTTCACATGCAATTACTATCTCATATTGAATTTCCACAGTCTGTATAACTACAGAAAAGTAAATAACGCAAGAATTTTGATGATAGAGAAAACCTCTTGCAGGATTAAAAAAAAAACTCTGGAACCAATCCAATATAGACAAAGACTTATAGTACGGTTTAGACGAGACAATTTCATAGTCTCGCCAACCTACTTCATGTAATATCCAAGGCTTTCCTAAACTGCGTGTTCCTTACACCAGCTCCAAACCTTCTAGAAGTGTCTATCTTCTGTGGATAACCAAGAACTCATCGTTCTTATTCTCTTACTAGACTTCTAGCCTCCTTCTTGAATTCTTAGCACTCTCTCATAAATATTTAGGAACTATGTGTTTTGATAATGTGAATTGATATTTTCTTCAAGGTGTGGTTGATTGATCTTAAGAAATGGATTGGTTATAGGATCTCCAAATTTTGTTCTATAGGTAGACTAATATGATCCATCGCAGTTTTTACAAAGTCGGGCGATAATAATTCTATTTTGGACGCTCGAGTATCAGCCTGGCGACGAGCTAGCATAGTTCCAACGATTCTTTCTCCTTATTTTATACTCGAACTCAAAGACTCTTAGTTTATTTATATAACATCTCAATAGATTCTTTGACTTTTATTGCTCTTTTTATTAACATTAGTTTTGTCAATACAATGAAACCTAAAAAACTTCCCCTTTGACATTTTGTGACAAAATTAAGTATTACAAGTTAAAGTAAAACATAAACTACTACCCAAAACCCAACCGACTCAGTCAATGTTTTCTTTAGTCTTCAAGCATGTTTCCTGAAATCAACAAATCAAATACCGAGTTTAAAAGTGCATGAAACAATTAAGCAAATATAGTAATTGTGACATAGTATCATCATGATAGCTAAATTGAGATACAATATCAATGTTAGTCAAAACACCAATTGAAACATTAATATTAAAAAATATCAAAACTCAAAAATGCTAAATACTCAAAACGATATGGGATGATGTGAAATCTCTCCCTTAACGCAGACTTCCCCTAATTACTCTCTCCCCCCCTTTTTTGTTATAAATGACAAATGGAAATATGATAACAAACTCTCCTATTTTTGCTTAAATATCTTCATAAAATACCGACAAAAATTGACACGTCCCATCCCGGATCACCCTAATGGACCCGAAACGTGATATGCCCCGATGGTAGATGCTGACTAGATGCCAGACCCACCACCAAGGCTGACTATAATCTACTACAAAATACGCGTAAGAATCAAATGTTAATGAAAAACATAGTGCGATTGACCCAAAATAAATATTTTGTGCTCTACCAAAATGCATCACATCATGTGACTATAACTCTGAAATCATCAGACTCCTCAATCTATCAAGAATCAATGCTACCTGTAAGAGAAGTTATGGGGAAACATATGAGCTAATAGCCCAATGAGTGGAAATTTCTAAAATGATTATACCTTCATTTTTTTTTTGTCAATATCGAGTTTACATAATTCAACAGTCCACAATATAACAAAATATAATGATAATAAAAAAGTGAGACATCTCATAACACTGAAAAATATCATCTAACAGTCATGACATAATCATCATCTCGACTCATCACATGTAATCAACCAAGAATATACCCTCTGCCAGATCTATAATCCGCCCCTCGAGCTAAATACTTTGGCCATGGCATGTAGGCCCCTCCGTGATCGAAAGTGGGTCTCAAAGACCTCTCATAATCAATACTAGAACACGCACAAGGCCACTCAGTGAACTATAGGTACACGATCAGACCCCTTCATCCACGGTCAATACCCCTCAGTGTAGTA
>CAIGRH010074968.1:0-10011 GCA_903798295.1 Fraxinus nigra
AGCCACATTATTTTGGAAGAATGTATTCTGGAATAGTAAATTGACAGAGAATGTGTGGTTGAAAAAGAAGGAAAAGTTATTGATGTGATGAAAAATATTATTTTATTGAAGAATGCGTAGTTAAAAATGAGTAGAATAATGAAAATGAAAATTTTTATGAGTACTGAACTGGGCTCTAATCTGGAACAAGAATTCCGCACTATAATCTATATTTAAGTCGAGAAAATCATTCGTATGTGCTCAACTATAATAAATATATACGACCACAGCATGTTTTATATACTTAAATCATTTATTTAAAAATTAAGTTCCTTTATCGAACAAAAAATGACACATTTGTCGACGACTCACGTGGTAGTTAGATTCACGTGAGACCCATGTAAATAAAGAAGACCAAAAGAAAGCGTTCTCACTTCCTATTGTGAGTATACTATTATATTAGGGAAGAGTGTCAAACCTGACAACATGGAGCATTGTTAGGTTGAATACACCAAACAAGTGACGGAGTAGACTTGGACCAGGTCTTAAGTCTTTGTCTACTTTTATTAGATTGTGTGACATGCAGTTTGCTTAATCCCAATAATTGACTTTTCTATGTTTTCATATCGCGTTTAAAGTTTTTAAAACAGTTACAAGATTTTAAAACGTGTTTTCATATACATACATAATTTTTATGTACCATTTTCATAAATAGATGGTGATAAAATTTGAATTAACAAATTTACTTCTATTATGCATCATGTTGAACTGGCTATTGAAGAGATTTCTTGGGGTTAAAAATTTATGTTCAATAATATTGTCATCACATCTTGCTTTGGCTTTATATTTATTTATATAGAATCAAGTAGTTTCTATAAAACTATAGAATAATCTAAATTGATTTTGATAACACTTGACTGAAGTCGAAAGTCGGTCTACAGATCATGACTAGGCTCATTCATTGAGTTGGACTCTGTGCTCAGTTACCTTGATTGATTTGAATGCATGTTTGGTGGTGATTACATTACATTTAATTGATTATAAGTTGTGCATCTTGGTAATAACTATGAGTTGTATGAAACGTTTGAATGAAATGTGCTTTAATAAAAAAAAATGATTAAAATATAATAACTTATCAAACATGCACTAAAATAAATCGGCCATGTGTAGTATATTCGGCTCCAAGTCATCTTATTTGTGTCCTCACTTGATCGCTAGTCACCACTTGTATCCTAAACATTAATCTTTATGTCCACTCCAATCCCTCTATCAGAAGTTAGTTGAACAGATTTTAAAATCTCTAAGCAAAACCTTATATGGCAATGTTTGGTTATCTAGAATTGACTTCTCAGAATTACATAAACTTCATACAAATGTAACGAATTCGTTTTTTTGAAAATTAATAAAAAAATATAAATATTATTTAATTAAAATTAAAAAAATTTATTTTATCGTAAAAGAAAAGAATTTAATATAATTTTAAATTGAAAAGAAAACAAAGAAAAACAAGTGAGGCAAAAGATAAAAATAAAAAAATTAACAGTCAATTAGGCTGACTGTAATCACATAGTCGGCCTAACCGACCGTTTTCTCGTCGAAAATGGTGATTTCTCATCATTTTTGTGCGAGAATAAGGTGCTAAATTTTAAAATAAATACATAAATCATTACTAAACCCAATAATCTATCTAGATAATGAAGAATAAACATTATACATAACAATTTAATCCACAAATTTTTGAAAAATAATAAATGAAAAATCAATCTCATAATCCCCGAAAAAATTAACATTGTTGAAGATAATGACAAGGTTGTGTGGTGGTTGGCCCTTGTGTTGACTGTGAGGATGACTTCTTCGATTGGATCTCGACTGTTAAGCTGTGTTAATAATTTTGAAATTTTCTTTTTCCTCTACTCAAACACTTGATGGAAGATAATGTTATTTTTGGATTTTGGTATTTAACTTAACCTTTTGTGTGTTTTATTTTTTTAAATGGTCATTGGTCGTTATGGAAATATGGTCAGGTCAACCGGTCATTTCCTTGTATTTCATCGTAGGACACTCTCCACGGCTCATGAAACAAAAGAAATGGGAAATATACACCATGTTTGGCTAAGCTTTACTAAGAAAAAAAAAAGTTTTAAAATAAATAGATGAAAGAAAGTTAAGCCAAGTGTTACACGAGAAAGAAAATAAGAAAAGGAAAAAGTAAGGGCATGTTCTCTTTACTATTTTCAGGTCATTTTAGTTTTCAGTTTTTTAAAACACTGAAAACACGTTTACTTACCTATTTTCAGAAATGAATTTCCAAATGAAAATTATTCAGAAAATCAATAAAAGAAATTATTTAAATTTGTTGTTCTCACTAATATTCCGTAAATGAAATTATTAAATCCTTGTTTGAAAATGATTATTTGAAAATTACTTTTTTCATACTCATTTTCAACTGTATATTTTTAAAATAATAAAAAAAAATCACTTTTCATATTTTTGAAAATTTCCCAACTTTTTAACTGAATATTTCCAAAAAATCACCTTTTTAATAATAAGCACTAAATTCATTAACTTTACCCCCACGTTATTATTATTATTTTTTTAATTTTATCTGTTTGGAGCCCCATTGGTTTAAAACTGAACATATTTTGGCCGTCGACTGAAAACGACATATACCATATAGAAAGACAAAAGCATCACACAACTGACCAAACTAATCCTTACAATTCACAAAAAATCATCCTCTGACTTTTCTGAGATGAAATTCTAAATACACTGTGTTCAGTAAAACAACTGGACACGATGAAACAAACAAAAAATAAATAAAAAAATAAATAAAAATTAATTAATTAAATTTTTTTATATTGTACTATTTTGGTATGTCCGTCTGGAGTAGTGCATATTTAAACGTGAGATACAAAAATTACACAAGGCTTTTTAGTTTCTTTTGATTCATTAGTGAATGGTTGAAAAATAGACATCAAACAATCATGAATTTATAAAGAATATCGAAAAATTTGACACGTAATTGAGAATATTAAATTGTTTTTGACATTAAATCTGTCTTTTTGAAAGTATATAATGAAATAAAATCATATTCTTTAAGGATATTTCAAAATACAGTAAGAAAAATAAAAATTTAAAATTTTAAAATAAAGAAAAACCTTAATTAAAAAAATTCTAAACTATCATGTTAAAACTGTTAAAAGTAACTTGATAACTTCATCACCTGCCGTTTGGGATGATCCACCACACAAGCCATGGATGTGTATCCCAGTTTGAGTCTATTATTTAAAAATTCACACTTTTTTTTAATAAAATAATTTACACATAAATTCAATTTTTTTTTCCAACTTTCTAATCACACAATTTTAAAAAAATCACTGTTACAGAGCTTATTTACCAAAAATGGGGTTACTATTTACTAAGATATACGATGTCTTTGTCACATGTTAGCGCGTTAAGGCACTGATTTACATTTACCCTAAATATGGAAGCATGATGCATGTGGACATGGGGTGGGGTCATATCACTGCCTTCCTAGAGCCTATTGACTGCTGACTTTTAGCTTATTTTGCGTACAATCATTTTCATAATTCATTACAATGGCCGTTTGAGACTCATGGTTGAAAGAGGAAAAGACTAGGGATTTTTGTGATTGTACATTAGCATTTCTAAAGGGTTCCACAGATTTCAGCACTTGACGACCTAAAAAATATCTTGTACGTATAGTTCTGACTCTATTTCGTTTGAAATTGTATATATTATAGTCTGTTTGAATACATTTTTTTTTCTGGGTTTTTAAAACTTCTGGGTTTGAAGTTTGAGAAATATCTAAAAAAGGTTCATTTCAGTTTTGTATATGGAAAAAAGAACATCGCAGTCAGTTCGGTTTCTTGAAATTGGGCAATGATGGAGGTCATGATTTAATATTTTTTTTCTCAGGGCTTATACATAGAATGAATAAAAGATGCAAGATGGTTTAATCCTTAAAACCCACCAAGAAATAAGTGGGAGGAACCTTTTTCTGGTTATTCCAATTATTATTATTATTATTATTTTTATTATTTTTTGTTTTTCTTCTTTGCTTTCTTTGGAATTCTTGTGTGTGTCCATCTAACATATAATTTCAATTTTATGCAGATAGTCTGACTATAAAAAGAAGGGGCAGAGTAATGGAAGGATTGCCCCCTCCTACATCTTCAATTGTTGCAGTAGCTATAACAGGAAGTCGAAAAAGCAAGCATATAGTCAAATGGGCACTAGAGAAATTTGTTCCAGAAGGGGAGGTTTGCTTCAACTTGCTACATGTTCGACCCCTGATAACTAGAATTCCTACACCTAGTAAGTTGTTCTTGTGCACGATTGGCATACAGTCTGGAGAAGCATAAAATTACACCAAACGAAAAAGGATTTTCTCGAATAATATTGTGCACTTTTGGTATAGAGTAGTGTATAATCTACCTTACCAAACATGCCAATAACATATAGCTGACAATGGAATGGGATTCGAAGTGTCTCATACTCTCTGTAATTCTTGGATTACTGAATGGTGTTTGCCTGTGAGGATTGCTATTGCTGCTTTCCTACATAACATTGCTATGATCTCTGGGTATAGAAACAGAATTAACTGATTTGTCTTTGTTGGACAGATAAAGTTCTGGTAGTAAACCCAGGATAATATTAAAAAGGGGATTTGTAGTTCTATTTTAATATCTGCATTTCTATTTGCTTTACAAGTATAGCCCAAAAAAATAAGTTTCACTAAAAGTAAGAAATCCACCAAAAAGTAGACCATGAATTGACTTATATAGAGAATACTGAAGTTTGATAATGCGATTCTCTTTTGCAGTGGGAAATTATATTCCTATTTCTCAAGTTCGAGATGATGTAGCAGCTGCATTTAGAAAGGAAATCGAATGGCAATCAACTGAAAAGCTTCTTCCTTACAAGAAGATGTGTACTCTTAAAAAGGTGAAAAATAGACTGCCTCATGAAAGACTGTAAGTGATGTAAAACTGAGTTAAGATGCTTATTTCCTGATTTCACGTGCAGGTGCAAGTGGAAATTATACAAATTGAGTCAGATGATGTGGTAACTGCAATATCACTGGAAATATCAAGATGCAAGATCAATAAGCTTGTTATAGGAGCTTCATCTCGTAGTATATTCTCAAGGTAATACTTTGGATTTTCTGTTTGAAATGACATATAATCAGTTCCTAAAACATATTGTTGTAGTAGTTTCTGTCCTTGTCTAGATCTGAAAATGCCTAGTCAACCATGGAGATGAATGTAATGACTGGCTAGCAGAAAATGATCCCCTTTCATGGCTTCTAACATTGATTTTTCATGCTGTATTTTATTCATTTAGTTGTAATTTCTACATAATTTTTAATTAATGACAATGTTTATTAGTCAGTCTCAATATTCAAGAAAGTGCTGGCAGTTGAGAATTTATGTATGCCAAAAATAGAAAAAAAAATAATAATAATAAGTTTTCATTCTGTGCGAATGAGTTCAAAAAATTGATTCTTTTCCAGTTTTACATTTTTTATCTTCAGCTACATTGTTTTAATCACCTCTGATTACCCTTGCTGTGACTCTGATGGAAAATCAATAATTTGATTAATAGGGCACAAACAATATCGTCAAAAATATCAGAAAGCTGTCCAAGTTTTTGCACAGTCTATGCTGTTTTAAAAGGAAAATTATCATCGTTGCGCCCATCAGATTCAGAAACAAACAGAAGCATTACAGATGACAGTAGCGACCTAAGTTCTTCAAATAATTCTTCAAGCCGTACTTCAAGCTCGCAAACAGGTACCCAATTACTTAAGAGAGATGCTTTTTTCATTTTAATAGTTCTATAATTTGACTTGTCAATAATGCATTCTAGTTTCTATTATAACATTGTTATCTGTGGGCTGCGCACAGTTGCCTATAGTTGAAGTTGATTGTTGTTTCTCTCTCAGTTGTGCATCCTGGATGACGCACACTTATTTAGTCTCACACACACACACACACACACACACACACACACACGTTTTTATTTTTGAATTATCCGCACTAAAGAGACAGAAATACATTGAATTCTTTTCTCTATTTTCAGAGTGGACAGACAACGGCTCAATCGGGTCATATGCTCATTTTCGTTCAGCTTCACTCCCAGTGCAGCGATTTCAAGCTCTTTCAACCATAAACCAGAACCTGCTTCATAAAAGAATGCCTTCAAGTGGTATCAAGCATCCTAAAAATCTGTATCCTCATATTGAAGATGAAGATGATGGCTCAAGCTCTTGTCCCAATGGTGCTGATGTTAATGACACGATTACAGAAGCTTCTAGTTTTAAAAGCTTTGTAACAGATAATCCTTCACTGAATCAAGGTTCCACCACTGATATTCCTGCAGAAACTTTCAGGAAACAGGTAATCAGTAAGTATACAAAAGGGTGCATTAACTTGGTTAAAGGCCAAATTTAAAGCCAAAAATAATTCTGGGAAATGAAACATTCTGTATGGAGAAATCATGTGAACTTCAGCTCTGAAGTGAAAATTCATGCTAAATATGTAGACCACATTATTATATTCATGTGTTCATCACATGGGTTAACATTTGTTGAAGCTTGTTCCAAATTGATAACTACAACCTCCCAAACTCGTCTGCATGTCTGGTGCCTCGTCATTCATTGCCAATTGGTTTTAATGTGGATGCTTTATCAACTTTCAATGCAAAGCTGATGTAGATAACAACAATTTCAATGTTGGTATTTCATTTGAGCTTCAGTTACTAATAAGTAATATCAAAAGGCACATGGCAAAGCACAATAGCTGCATAGCCATTCTTGTCTCTGCTAGAATTGGAAAAGATGTAAAGCATTAGACAAATTTTCTTCCCATGTAAAACTAGTCCTGAAGAGTTTTAAAACTTATTCATGGGAGGTGCTTTTTGTGTCATTTCCTGCTAAAAATAACCTTGGCTTTAGAATCAAACTTTTCTGTGCCGCTACTAGCCCTGAAGATAGTTTGCTGTCCTCGTTGGGTGAATTTGAGTGCGAGTCAGAAATCATTTATAATATTGCATATGGAAGAATTGAGCTACACTGAACACTTACTCTGGAGTTATGTCTTCACAAACATTGCTATTTGTGCATTAACTGGTTGCCTCACTTTATGTCTACTTGTCTCTATTTTTAAGTAAATGTTGTATCTCATCCCTGAATAACTTCGCCAAAGTCAACTGCAGTCTTACTAGTACTTTATAAATTTTTTTTTTGCAGGACAATGTCGATTTTGAGCTAGAAAAATTGAGAACTGAACTCAGACATATTAGAGGAATGTATGCAATGGCCCAAAGCGAGGCGATTGATGCTTCAAGGAAGGTATTCTTAGTCAATTTGTATTTATTATTCCATTTTATGTAATTTGATAATAAATCTTTCGAAGGATTATCTGGATAATTGTTCTACATCACTTTCCTCCTATCTCATCAAGGATTTCTAAATTGACCTCAGTTTACTAATTTATATAGAAATTATGTGGAAAAAGCTGTCAGTAAAACATTTGCAATTCTTTTTCCGGATGTTTCCGACAGAAGAATTCTCATTTTGTTGCTTTTGATCAGCTAACTGATCTTCAGAAGCAACGTTTTGAGGAAGGAATTAAGTTGAAGCAGATAAGCTTTAAGGAGGAGGAAGCCAAAGAGCTAGCCAGATGGGAGAGAGAGAAATATGAAGCTGCAAAGAGAGAAGCTGATTATATGAAGGAATGTGCTGAAAGAGAAGCCACAGAAAGAAAACAAGCAGAGATTAGAGCTTCACGTGAAACCAAAGAAAAGGAAAAGCTTGAAAATGCCTTGACTGGCTCTTTGCATCAGTACCAGAAATTCACATGGGAGGAAATTATATCTGGTACCTCATCGTTTTCTGAGAACCTTAAAATTGGAATGGGAGCATACGGAACAGTCTATAAATGCAGTTTTCTTCATACAACTGCTGCTGCAAAAGTCCTCCATTCTAAAGAAGCTAGTAGAACTAAGCAATTTCAGCAGGAGGTATGTGGATTACATCGACAAGAATAAGAATACCGATGTAGGAGCTTTCTTTAGTTTTTAAAATACTGACGTTCTTTAGTCATTTTTTATTCAGCAAATTAGTTGCGAAATCAGTAATATGACCTAATTCAGATTTACAGAGGTCTAATGTCGTCTTTTTTTCTGATTAATAGCTTGAAATATTAAGCAAAATTCGTCATCCACACTTGCTGATTCTTCTGGGTGCATGTCCTGAACGCGGTTGCCTAGTATACGAGTTCATGGAAAATGGGAGCCTCGAGGACAGGCTTCTGAGGAAAAATAATACACCTCCACTTTCATGGTTCCAGAGGTATAGAATTGCATGGGAAGTAGCTTCAGCCCTTGTCTTCCTGCACAACTCAAAGCCAAAACCAATCATCCATCGTGATCTAAAACCATCAAACATATTGCTTGATCGGAACAACGTGAGTAAAATTGGCGATGTTGGCCTTTCCACAGTGCTTCACTCAGACTCTTCTTCTGCCACTTACAAGGACACAGCATTGGTCGGGACACTTTGCTATATCGATCCTGAGTACCAACGGACAGGATTAGTGTCTCCCAAGTCTGATGTTTTTGCTTTTGGGATGGTTATTTTGCAATTACTGACAGCGAAACAAGCAATAGCACTCGCTCATCTGGTAGAAATTGCGATGGATGAAGATCGTTTAACGGAGGTACTTGATCCAGAAGCTGGTGGATGGCCAGTTAAAGAAACTAAGGATTTGGCTCATATGGCATTAAGATGCACTGAACTTCGACGAGGGGATAGGCCTGATTTGCGAGATCAAGTTCTCCCTCTTTTGGAGAAGTTGAAAGAAGTGTCTGACAGTGCTCGAGATATGGCATTAGTAGCTAAACCGCCCCCTCCTAACCATTTCATATGCCCTATTCTCAAGGTATGCCTGTTTTTTTTTTTTTTTTCTTACTATTCAGTGATTAATTGAGCTTCTTACTTTTTATCTTGATAAGTCTTGCTTGTTAATCTCTAAATTTCTGTCAAGATGATTATTAGTTTTTTCACTCAAGTAAATTAAATACTGGCAATGCAAACCCTTAATTTATTTATCTTTCCCGGAAATTTCACTCCTCAACAAACTACTAACACACCTCGGTGACATGTATAGTTTTGAATAGGGAGGCACCAATCTTCTCCAATACCCAATATTTTTTTTTTTTACCCATTTATGTGGCAAAGACACCAATGGAAAAAAATAAAAATAGCATTGTTATGACACTTTGTGACTTCAATTTTCGTCTGTTAATAAAAGCCTAAGTTTTTTGTTTCAGGAAGTAATGAGCGACCCTTGTGTTGCTGCGGATGGGTATTCTTATGACCGGAAGGCGATAGAGTCATGGCTCGAAGAGAATGGAAAATCGCCAGTGACAAACTTGCCATTGCCTCATAATAACCTAATACCAAATTACACCCTTCTTTCTGCCATTATGGAATGGAATTCTGGGAAAGATTGACTTCACTAGTTATGAATTCGACCCTAGCAAACTACAGATCGATGGGCAAGTTACAAAAAAGGCAAATGCTAAAGAATCAGCGACACAAAGTATGTTATATAAATACTTGTGTACATGCGCGCTGTGTAGTTTCCAAATAATCGAGTACTTTACTTTCATACAAGCAAATTGTTGATAAAATTTCACAGTAAAATGTTGGTATACATGTTCGTTAACAGATTTTGTTTAACATTGCAAATATTAAGATTTGTATAGTTCTATTCATTTGCCGTCTTCAACATCTCCATCAGCAGAAGGTATGATAACACAAGTGTTGAAAGCATGGTTAATATTCAATTTGATTTCATTAGGCAATAGTAAAATAGGAATGTAGGTATCAGATAGCTCCGGGTAACAATTCCCTTCTAATATATTTAGTTTTGCAAATTATAGTTTCAGTGCAAGAAATTTCACTTTTAAACAACTCAAATTATGTCGTAAAATGATATTGCT